>JAZBGW010001405.1:0-15739 GCA_037464815.1 Mylabris variabilis
GATCGTTTTTTCGAAATGAGTCACGAAGTTCTAATTTTGCAAAATTTTTCTCCGGGCCTCCTCGTTACAAATACTTAAAATATTTTCTGAACCGCTAGCTAACTAATAAAATTTTGATAAGAATTGACCACATTTAAAAAGAGACCCTGTATATCTAATTATAAATCTCCGCCGGGGCCATACTGGTACGGGCCGGCCCTGTCTGATATCATAACATATAACTTAAGGGCATGTCGGACTTATATGCCGATTCGGCGTTCGAAAATAGTCAATTTTCAAACATCGATTACTCGCTTGTTTTTTAAGATATTGTCAAAAATTGAAGTGCGTTGGATACAGTATTTCAAGCTGTATGTTCTGCAGCTCTCTGTTTTGGAAAAAATTGATAAAATTCTGAATAGCAGTGAAAACTCTTGGACCCTGTTCTTTTCGTACATTTTTCTTCATAACTGGCCAAAACTTAGCCAATATTATCGATTTTCAATATTTATTAGATGATTTACATAGCAAATTGAAGGAGCTTTCCAAATATTTGGAAATTTTCCTGATATGTGGATTCCGGTAAGATTATAAAAAAAAATACGTTCTATGCTAATTTAGCCTTTATTATTAGATTGAAAGTTTCTCAAATGTGTAACATTTTTTAAAGGACAACAGGATGTTTAAAAGTGTCATCATTAACAAGGACCAAAAATCTAAAATCACTACAGATGACTCTAAATTTGATAATTGAAACACTGATGATTAATTTTCTTAAGATTTATTCCATCTATTTTGATTCAATTATTTATTATCAATCCAATTAGTAAAAATCAATTCAAACAAAATAGATGAAATTGAAGATTTTGATAATAGTTACTCTAAATTATCGTCATTAACTGGTCCAGTAGTAACAGGATTGATTTCTGTAAAATTATACATTGTTAAGGGTCTACAACACTGATGATTATGGCAAGATTTGTACTACACTTTTCCTAAATTTTTTATTGACTATTATTAATAACTAAATTGCACTCTATTCTTGAAACAACTAATTAGATCCGGTACTAATTGTGTATACTTTCTCGAAGAACCTGTAAAAGGAGAAGAAGAAGAAGAATTGATTGTTTTCATTTGAAGATTCACAATCATCAACACTATCACAGATCGAAATTTGTTTATAATAAAACAATAATAACAGTGAAGATAGTACTGTTATTTAGACTTCTAAATTTGTTTTAAAATTCAACAAATTATCAAAAAATATTACATTGTGCCTTCGACATCCAATTCAAATCTTTCATTGTTGCTATATGCATTGAATAGACAGCTGCTACTACTAATACATGCATAATATTATGTGAATTTAGGTACAAATCAACAGTACCAGGGAACCATTTTTCTGGTATATGAAGAGCACCAATTGCTGCACCAAATATCGATACAGCATCCTAATTAAAACACAAATTAACAATCTTTATTAATAATATAATTATAATTAGTACTTGTAGGATAACATGTTGGAAAGCTGTAGGATCACCACCACCATAATTCGTATTGCGAAGGTACCACAACAAGATACGCATTATGAATGGTAGAAGGAAGCATAGACGGCGCTCCCACGGCGACCAAGCCGTCATTGCCTGTAAATCTTCAAAATTAACAACGTGGAGCGAATAATCAAAGAGCAAGTACCTTATAGAGGCCCCATAAGCTGAGAAGACAGTAGGAAGAGACGATCAACCAACGGAGGACTTTTGGAAGGCAGTAAGTGGTAGCGCAAACCATCGGCATGGCACCTAATCCACTTCATTATTTTATAAAATAATTCTAAAACTACATTGGAAACTTACCAAAACTTTGACTAATCCATATGCCTAACATATCGAATTGTAATAATCGATAATATGCAATTTCACCGTTTTGTAGATTCATAAATAGATGGTAGAAGAAACTACCAATCCATGGACATAGAATACCAGCAAAATGACACCATGCTAAGAAACTTAAATCGGCTTGCGACCATGGTAAGATCGATGGTACCGTTAAAAGAATGTAAATAATTGGAATTACTACAAAATTGATTATAATTATTTGTAAATATATAAGGAAAATGGAATAGTACCTACCATGTGTTACAATATTGACGGTTTCGTTATGTAGATAAAATAGGCTATTAACACAGCCCCATGGTGTTGATAATGGCCGATAACCGCTACGAATATGTGGATTGAATTGTAAATGTTGCGGCATATCTTTCCAATCCAATAAATTGGCAGTTTTTCGTTTTGTAGTCATCGTCTTCTGCCACCACAGATATTGTTGTGGATTTAATTCAATATTATTCATATTTATAAAGATTGACCAAATTTTATCACATAAATATGGTGAATATCACCGTAACAGTTTATTCTTACCATAAACAATAAAGAAATAGACAACTTCCGACATTATTCTCTTCGATTATGATGTAAGCGATAATGGGACACGTTAGATTTTGCTGAATAACAACGCGCAATGAACTTTTCGCATGCTTTGCTACAATATCGATCCAATTTCACCATGTACAGAATGACGAATGTATGCAGTAATCGAGTACTATTGCGAAATTTGCAAATTATTTAATCTAATCAAAGAAAGATTAGATAATACAATATGGTATTCAGTTACTGATTTTAATTTACCTTATGTTCTACGTGAAATATTCAACAACTCTACTACATACAACTATACGATTTGAACATAAAACACAAGAAAAATTAAATTTCGCGCCTTTTTTTATTCAATACTTACCCGTGATTGGATAATACTTTTGTGGTAAAACAATTATGATTTATTAATGCAAGAACAAAATTTAAAATATTTACAATAAATCCAAGTTATCTTGTACTAATACGGTTATTAAAACAAAAAATAAATAAAATGATTTGAATTAATTTAGAAATATTAATAATCAAGCGCTACAATTAGTGATTCGATTTTAACATTTTAAGAAGCGATGGCTTCTAACCATACATACCAAAGTGATTAATGTAAATGTGCGCTGTTGCCCTGCCACCAATACTACAAATTTTCAATTAATTCTACAAATAATATTTAAAAATAATCCCAAAATTTATAACATCTTGTAATTGTTACTATTATTAAAAATTTTGATTTAAATATCAGAGGTATCTTTAGAATTTTTATAATACTATTAATTTTATATGGCAACGTTTAGTCACTGCAAGTTTGTCCGGTTACAAATAATTATCCTAACCTAAAAAATTTTATAACCTAGAAAATTTGATGGCGGTTGATTTATATGATTAAAACCGATTAAAAAAAATGCAATACGGCCCCGATCTATCTAGTGATAATGATGAAGAAGGTTTCTCTGACGATCCTGACTATGAAGATTTTAAGGTAAATTTATTCTGTTTTCGAACAATTTCAATTATCAATTTTCTTAGGAACGAATACGAAGAAATCGTCGAATCGAGCATGATTCCTCCAATAATAATCATGAAGCCAAATTGAAATCAATCTCGATGGCTATATCGTTGGGACGAAATGATACAATCATTGATGAATTGAATAAAGGTTGTTTGTTTCTTTTTTCACTATAGAATTGATCATTTTGTTGGTTTTCTTGTAGGTTTTGATGTTGATATTAATTTAGGTGATGATTGGACACCGTTACTGCTCGCCTCTTCGGTTGGTAATGATTTTGTTGTCAGAGAAGTCATCGAAAGGGGCGCTAACGTTAACATTACAAGAGGTTGAAGTTTTATCCAACATTATCAAGTCTTGTTGGTAATTATTTCAAATTACAGACGCCTGTACACCTTTATTGTTGGCTTGTAATATAAAAATTGACGATAATAATAAGAACAACGTTTATAATATTGTTAAAACACTAATCGATAATGGGGCTGACGTTGGTGTTATTGATAAACGGCGTAGGAATGCTTTGATGTTAGCCGCTTATAATAATAACTTAGAAGTCGTCAAATTATTATTACCGTTAATCGATAAAGATATTGAAGATAATCAATGTTGGAATGTAATACGAATTGAAGTCTTTTATCTAATAAAAAAATTAATTAGTTTGTTTTAGGTTCTATTTTGGGCTATCGCCGGTAATGCTATAGATTGTGTACGATTTCTTTTAAACCAGAATTTCGATTTAACAAAAACTGATTTACGTGAAAGAACAATGATTGATGTAGCTCGTGAAAAAGGCTTTGAAGAAATTGTTGATTTGTTATCTGTAGAACAACCAGATAAATACTCACCGTTTATAGTCGATACAAATGAAAATTTTGTAAATTTATTCAAAACTATCGACCATAATCGAAAGTAAATTTATTGAAATTTGATTATTTTTTGAAAATGAAAATATGAAATTTTAGACCACGATTTCTTAATGATGCTTTTAAAATATTATACGCTACACGTTGTGAGAATCTAATTCCGAAATTTGTTGAAAACAACATCTCTCTATTCGATCTATTGACTTGTAACAATACCGATTTAATAAATTACGGTATCCAATTTCCATATCAACGTAAACGGATTATGGGTGGTTTATATCGATTTCATAAAAAATCATTTAATCCAAAATCAATTCCTGTTGTAAAAAAGAACGAAATTTGCAGGTATACTTATTCAAATCTCAATAATAATCGAATTAATTTCGTAATTTTTACAGTAATTTCGATACAGCTGCAGTTATTTTGAATTGTACGAAACAATCACTAGTGATGGAGGCAAGTTTAAAGTTTATAATGAAGAATTACAACAATGAACTACCAATAAATGATCGAGAAATTGTCGATTTACTTAATAAACTTAAAAATGAAACATTAAAACTTGAAGCAATCACAGAACGATTGGTAGAAAGAACAAGAATTGTAAGTATCTTGTTGTTTAATGCCCGTATTTATAAACCGAACTTGAGACGGTCTCGATGCTTGAGTCTGAGTTCGCGACTAGTTCGTGTAACCAAACCTGAGCTCATGAATTTAAAAAAAAAGTTTAATATATAAGAACACAAACATACAGATGGAAAATAAACAAGCAATTTAAAATTGCATACATTAATATGGAACAAATTAAATAACATTAACATATGAAGCAATAAAAATGAAACAGAAATTAACTAAAATTAAAACAAGCAAACAAAGAGTAAAACCAATAAAATTAATAATTACATTTAATCGATGTCACTGTTACTGGAATCTGTGTCGAATTATTATAGTCGATACTTGTTAAAAAGTCAATAAATAAGAAAAAACACTGTAAAAGCACCACTCGTGAAAACAACGCGTTCAAATTCAAAAAATTTGAGGTTATATTTTTGACGTCTAAAATTAGTGTCCTAATGGCACCAACGCAAGGATGCTAATTTTACTACCGATTTCTATATGAAAGTTGATAACTGTTGAATTATAAGGTTGGCAGTTAATTCAAAACTTTATACTAGCTCACTAGATGGTAAGATTTATAAATCAGAAGTCTTGCTTGAAATTCAGACTTGAGATCGAGTCTGAGGTTGTTTTTTTTAATATAAATACGGGCATAGATTATTCAATTTTTAATTGTTTTATATCAGTGGGATCAGGATGTCGATACTCCAGATTTAATTACGAAGAAACGTCGTAATGTAGCTTGGACGAATTTATTTGCATCTACAGGAATTCTATTGGCAGCCACAATTTCAATTATTCTATACAAGAATTGTGTGTAATTTTATTTTAAGATTTTTTATATGGAATATATTTTTTTTAAACAGCAAAATTAAGTATCCCAACCCGAAATTCTCAATTTTAGCTTCTTAGTTGATTAGAAAATTTGATAATTTCCAGAAAAAAGAAAACAATAGATAAGCAAGTGTGGAAAATGTGCAAAATTTTAGTTTTCCATGTAGCCTTGAATTGGGTATTGTTTCAATTGATATGCGAGAAGCTGAAAGACTACTACTACTCACCTTTATCGGGATATAAACGTTTAAATTTTGATAAAAATGTTTGCTAGTAAACGAGTATACTGCCAACTAAAACAAGCTGAACTATTAATAATTACAAGGTAAGCTTCTCAAACTTTAAAGATTTACAATTGTAACATTAGGGGAGAATTGATGAATATGTGGGGATGATTTACCCCCTGCTTGGAGGGTTGTAAATTAGATGAAATAAATAGTTTTACCCTAAAGTTATGAGACGAATATCGGCAGATGTGTGAGCAATAAAATCAAACATTCACTAGGTTTGAGCAGATGTTTATGGGGCTACATCGAAGATATTTATAGTAAAAACCACAAACGAAACTGAATTGATAATTGCGGTTATATCGAATTTATAGTAGAACGATTTGGGCTTGACTTGTGATTTAAGGCTGTGAACCACTACTTTTTATGAAAATGGGGAATGTTTGAGACACAATTTCTCTCTTGTTTTTTAAAATGTAGATAGCGTTATGGAAAGGGCGTTTTAAGGTGCAGGAGAAGGACGATTCTCTTTTGGAAAATTTTGAATTACAGACAATTGTTTCCCCCGCAGCTCAGTCTATGTTGTTTATTTTATTATCTCGGCTCACATGCAACTCAGAGGGATGAGCTTTTCACCATTGGATTCGTAAAGAATGTAGCAACATTCCCTATAAATTTTGATCAATTCTGTTTATTACGTCGGCCACAAAAAAATCGCAAATTTGGCAAAAATTTTCGACTCATTTTCGAGCGCTCTATGGAAAAGCTAAAAAAAAGGCTTTAGGCGCTTTCATAATTAAACAGTTTTATAATTTAAATAATTTATTATTTTATAAATAATTTATAAAAATCTTTTTTTTTGTTGATACATTGTTCGCTACACAGAAAATTAATATTAAAGCTAATCGATAATAATCCGTGGTGTTTTTAAAAATGTTAGCCCATTATCGTTTTCATTATTTTTGAGTATAGTAGATTATAAATAAATATTCAACAAATAATAGTGATGATTCGTAAAATTAAAATTAAAAATTCCAGAAAAAAAAACAAATACAAGCCATTATGTTTTAATTTTTTTTTAGTGATTATTTTTGGAAATTTACTCTTCAATGTTGTATTGGAATCAAAGTTTCACCACTTGTA
Organism: Mylabris variabilis; assembly: GCA_037464815.1. Taxonomy (NCBI): domain Eukaryota; kingdom Metazoa; phylum Arthropoda; class Insecta; order Coleoptera; family Meloidae; genus Mylabris; species Mylabris variabilis. The sequence goes on from JAZBGW010001405.1 coordinate 7,094, forward strand.
ATAGCTGGCAATGGTGCTTCAACAGTTAATACACCATCTTTACTTAATGAACTCTTAATCTGTTCGGGATTTGTACCTTTCGGCAATAAGAATTCACGATTATATTCTCTATAAACAGATTTCGATTCAGTTTTCTCCTCATGTTTTGCATGTACCAATAATTTATTATCAACAGTTTTAACAACAATCTCTTCCGGTGCATATTGACTAACATCAAAACGTAGTTTTAAACATTTATTATTGCCATCTTCTTGGATGAGTGGTGAATTTAAATCATCGTACCAGGTGCGTGTCTCTGGCCGTTGGGCGACATCTAAACCGGAATTTGTTGTTGATTGAGTTGTTGTACTGCAAAACCGGATGTAAATTATTATAATTGTTTTTATTTTTTGTTAAAGAAGAACAAACTAAGTCTAACAGGTATATGCCGAAATACACACCTGGATGACTTTGATTTGTTCCCTCCAGAAACACTCTCATATTCGTACGACATGCAAATAGCAAAAAAGCATTGTTAGTTGTTAATTTCAAAACTATTTGGTGATGATGATTTAAAGAGCCAAGTTGTTTTTACACGACTATAATATATAAATAGTCGCATTTGAGAGAGTAAGCTGAGATAGGGGGCTCGTTGTTATAATTTTAGACGATTATTTTGGTGGAAATTCTGTTAGAAAGTCGAGTTATGTAATTGGAAATGTAGGCGTTAGGCGTTATTATTCAAAGTTGCATATCCACATTCCATATCCAAACAACTAAAATTGTGCTTAGTAACTCGCTATAGTTGTTTTTTCTTTATTTTGTATATTGTAAAAGTGACTTCTATTTTAATCCGTGACCTCATCTTTATAGTCAAGTCTTAAAATAGGCACAGATGTTGATTTTATACAATTGTAAACGATACGAGATTATAAAAAATGCAAATTTGTTAAACAAAAAAAATAAATAGATACCTTGTTGTGCTTCTAAAGAAATTATTAGATTCTCTATTCATCAATTCAGAACGGAATTTACTCATCTCCTCCTCCATTTTCCTCATTTCGGCATCAAATCGTTCACGAATACTGCTGAATTCTGTATCGATAACACTGAAATCGCCCAATTTGATTGGGATATCACGGCGGATACTTTCAGACATTGTGATTAGATCTTGTTGATATTAATCCAGAAAAAATACACCGGCACTAATTATTAACAGTTCTTCGTTAATAAAATATAAAACTACACCTTTGTTGTTTTAGCACTGTTTACAAACGTAATATTGAGGCGACTCTGTTGGGGTTCTGCGTTTTTAAATAGACTCGCTGTATGTGTGTGTGTATTGTATTGGGGGGAGAACTTGCGCAATACTTCTGTGTAGGAAAATTGAAAAATCTCGTCTTGTAGTCGTCTCTCAGGGAAAATATTCAGAATCATTTACGTAGAATATGAATGTAAAAAACCGTCCAAAATAGCCGAATAATTGATCACAATCGAGAGTGGAAAAATGGCCAAATTTGGTAATGAAATACTATGACATTGATCGAGCCCCCACATACACAAACACACCTCGAGGTTTTTCGACGGTTTCTACAACTCTTAACAATTTCAGCCTTGATGATGAATTTCTTCGTCTTTTTGGGGTTTTCATTTTGTAATTCATCAATTTTTTAATTGAAACATTTTGGGATATTTAATGAGATTCTTCTATTGTAGCACTAGAATCCCGATAACATCCGGTTGTCTTTATGGAAAAATTCAACAATTTCCGGTGTGTTGTTTACAAAATACAGTTACATGTTCCACTCCATTGTCTCTTTACTACTATTATTAGTGTATTAGAGATTATAATAATCCTAAATTCGGCCGGCTTGACTTTTGTGAACGCAAACAAGTCAAGTCGAATTTGCTCAACTATACACAAAAATTCGTAAGCGATAGAGATCATTACAGTCACCTAATTAAGAATCGATTTATGAATATCGAATCGCCTATAAATGAATAAATTAAAAGTAAACCAACTCAAAATTTGTAAGGCTTGATTTTCGTGAAAACTGCCCCAATTACAACAAATAGGTCAAGCTGAATTCGCTCAACTGTACACAAATACGGATAAACAGTGGCGATTATTGCAATTATTTAATTAAGAATCGATTTATGAATATCGAATCGACTATAAACGAATAAATTAAAAGTCAATTAATCCAAAATTTGTAAGACTTGATTTTCGGGAAAACTTCCGAAATTACAACAAGTAGGTCAAGCAGAACTCGCTCAACTGTACACAAATGCGGATAAATAGTAACGATTATTATAATCACCTAGTCAAGAATCGATTTATGAATATCGAATCGACTATAAACGAGTAAATTAAAAGTGAATCAATTCAAAATATATAAGGGTTGATTTTCGTGCCCCAATTGCAACAAGTCAAGCCGAATTTGCTCAACTATACACAAAAATTCGTAAGCGATAGAGATCATTACGGTCACCTAATTAAGAATCGATTTATGAATATCGAATCGACTATAAACGAGTAAACTAAACGTAAACCAACTCAAAATTTATAAGGCTTGATTTTCGTGAAAACTGTCACAATTACAACAAACAAGTCAAGCTGAATTCGCTCAACTGTATTCAAAAATTCGTAAGCGATAGCGATTATTACAATCACCTAATTAAGAATCGATTTATGAATATCAAATCGCCTATAAATGAATAAATTAAAAGTAAACCAACTCTTAGTTTGTAAGGCTTGATTTTCGCTCAGTTTTCACAATTACGCCAAATAGGTCAAGCTGAATTCGCTCAACTGTACACAAATACGGATAAACATTAGCGATTATTGCAATTATTTAATTAAAAATCGAATCATTAATCCTGAAGCCACTGTAAATTACTATTAACCTGTACAAAAAAAAAATCGTTTCATGATTCGCATGACGGTATCATTTAATGATTGTTAGACATGAATGAATCGATAAAAGTCGCGACAATTTTTTCAAACATTGCTCCATTTTTTTTTCTAGAAACAATGAACCTTCTAGAATATATGTAAAGTTTATCAATTATTACATTATCAATAATTATAATAATAATAATAATATTTACAACTGATAACATTACACCTCACGTGATGATGTAATCGTTCCAAGGCAACAAATCAAGTTTTATTATTTGTTGAACAAACATTGCAATGAACGGTAACAATGGATAAAATTCGACCTGAAGGCAAAATAATCAAAATCAAGACGGAGAAGGAAAAAAATCAATTTTTTTCGTATTCGATTCAGTAATAACAACGTCACGAATTATGACGTTGATTGTATGCAACGTTTATTATGATGACTTCTTATATTTATATTTTTCCCTAAATAATTTATTTGGTCATAATATTATTGTAAATAAGAGAAAATAGCAACAGTAGCTACCTACGTAAAGTTTGTTTACGTTAGAATAGAATATTAAATCAATAATACTCGTATTACGTTTATAAATGAGTCATATTCATTTATTAAAAACCAACAGTACCTGAATAAGGAATGTGTTCAATTTATAATAATGATGGAATACTCTAGAAAAAGAAAACGTATAGATACTGACCTAACTCTTGTTTTATGACACCAGATAAATGCCAATTTATTTTAACAAGGAATGCAGACACACCATAGAGTTTGAATACTTTCGTAGGCGTCATATTTAGACCAATTTGGCACACGAAACAATAAATAATAACATTCATTTTGTGTGTGTGGTTTTCATCTCTACTAATCAATAGAAAATTAGATGAATCATTAAAACATAGTTGGATGAAAATGGTAAAAATGACTATGATTGGATCGGGTTTCTAGTTAGAAAAAACGACGTCTATCCGGTTTTAAATTTAGCTTCCACGTCTATTTCTTGTTTTTTCTTCAACGATCGAAATTCGTGCAGGATTCAGAAGGAATTCCAACGATGGAAGTTAATATTTCCGTTCTCAATAAAATAATCGATTTCGGCTTGTCCTGGTTACAAGATTCTAGTGTTTGTTATAAAACAGGAAATAAAATCAATACTTCCTCTAGAAATTGTAGTCAAGTTGAATTTTCGTGATTTGGATCATTGTATTTTAAACATAAAGAAGTGCAATCTGAATGGTCTTTCTGTAGACGACGATCATCACACACGTCTACCCGTTTCTATTTCGGTACGTTTCTGCTGGTGCTATGAAATAAAAATAACGCATTTGAACAACTGAATATTACAGTGGCGCCCGTTCAATATTTCTACAACTGTCCAGACGCACGTCCTAGTATAATTCCAGACATTCTAATCAATAATTCAATGAGATTCGATTAAACAATTGTACAAGTAAATAATTTCTATTGCAATCTATTTATAGTTTAATCGATAAAATTAGAAATAACACAAATTCCGTAAATGGTATCTTTTGATTTTCGTATCAATATATATGAATGATATATTAGTAGGTTTGACCTTACGTCACACGCACACACAAGTTTACTAAAAACCAGTTCTCACCCACTGAAATATTTTTGAATATATCTAAACAAGATAACTAACGACATATTTAGAAAATAAAATAAAGATAATGACTCAATTGAGCAATTCTTACAATTTAAATTTCCAAAAATTATTTCAATAAGAATAACATTATATTATGCAGTAGAATTTATCGAAAATCTATAGATCTGGTTGTCTAATTCGAGACTCTTTTTTAACATTCTTACAATGCTCTTTCAATAATTCCATAACACTATGTTGATACTCTTCGGGTATCGGTTTTATACCAGATGCCCAATAGTAGATATCCCAATCGTTTGATGGTGTATTTATTAAACTGTAATTGTAAATAATTTAATTTATTTTAAATAAAATTTCGTAGATTTAATACTTGTCGTATTCATCTAATTGTTTCTCAGTGAATTTATTCAAATATTTCGCAATGAAAGTACTTAGAAGTAGATCGTTTTCAAGCATTCCTCGTTTACGTGATTGGTACAATAATCTAAAAATTAACAATTTTCGTTAATTAACGATACAGAGTAGGGTTTTTGGAAGCTGTAAGGCACTCCGCACAGAGTTGGTAACATGAATTATTACATGTTAAACACCTCAAATGTGTCGAATTTACATTTCTTATAGTTTCCCTATTCTACAAATTTTGATTCGCGTACAATTTATAGAATCGTCAAATTATCGAAAATCATAAATTGTACCTAGCTTTTCGTTGATCAATCGGCTCGTTTGTGCGTACTTTAGGTACCGGTATCGGTATTTCTGGATCGGGTGGATCAATAATTGGAGTACTGTAAGATTTTTTTAATACTGCACAATTAATACGTAGTTTTTCCTGAGAAGTAGAAAAAATCGAATTTGGGGTTATGTTGATGTATAAAAACAAATATCGATTTTAAACTTACCCAAATATTTCTATTCATTAATCTTACAAGACTCATTATTTTAATTATGGTAAATTCCTGTTAATTAAAATTAAGCAGATAAAGTTATGGCAAATTACTATTTTTGGTTCGGGAAAATCAAATGTCAAAATTTCTAGGTTATGTTCTTTTAACCTCCAAATTTTGTCCAAAATATCAATAAGTTCGAAACCATTTTATTTATTTATTTATTCATTTCAAAATAAATTAAGGATTTTAAAAATTTCAAATCGATTTATATATTCTTTAAATAAGATATAGATAGTGTATTTGATTTTTTGATTTGTAAATATTGGTATCACTGGTAGTGTTATCAATGGGTAGTGTTAGTATTTAATGGCGTTGATAATATGCATTTAAAAAAAAGGAACAAATTATTAAGACATTATGCGTTTATGGAAATAATTGTGTTTTTCTTTTGTAAATGTTTTTCAAGCTTTTTCATATCAATTGATGCCCTTCAATGTAACTTTTGTCATAACAGTTGAGAAAAAAAACACAAATTAAAATGATAATATACAGGACCGACTTCAGTAGAATTAATACACTGATAAATAACCGAATAACCGAGAAAATACAATTTGCGAGAAGAAAAAACATCGTTAAATCCATGGAAGCTACTCGAGTATCTTTGTTGTTTTTATCCTTAAGATTCTGTGGATGAAACAAAGATGAACTCATATGCGTAAGTTCTATTTGTTGGTTTGATTCATGTATGTATGTATTAAGACAGGGTTGGTTTTAGTAGGATTGGTGGCCCGATAAAAAACCAAAGAAGATAAATAGATATGGTTATTACAGTTACAGTAAGCTATTTGTATTACATTTATGGTAAAATTTGTAATATTTTGTTGATATTCGAAAATATTTGACAGAATTGTCAAAATACCAACTTGAAAACATAAAAAGTCACTTCAAAATTTTCTAGTGATGTAATGAGGCAGTTTCCGGACGATTTTAAGAAACTTTGAAAAATAAATGCAAATGCGTAAGTTGTGTTATTTGTTGCAATAATTTATGTATATTTATTGATGAATAGACGTCATAATTTCGGGTATAAAATTATTGTTTTTAGGATAAGATCGATTTTGTTAATGTTTAAACAAAATGCTAATATTGATAAAAGAATTTTTTTAAATAATATAAAAAAGGTCTTGATCTTTGCATTATCACATTTCATCATTATAATGTAATTATTTTTTCTTTACTCTACATTTGAATTATTATTATTATTAGTAGGGTTATTTTTTTTGTGTGTGTGTGTATATGGTCCGTTTTAAACTATATATAATTGCGAAAGATAAACTGATAAATGCTTATTTAAATTGAAAGAAACGATAAATTTTATATTCATTCTATAATCGTACGTCCGCACAATAACAACAACAATTGTATTTTAAAATTGAACAGTATTGAATCAATTCGATTTTTGATTAAGTGTTTATTTGTTTATTGTAGAGTTCCAATAATTTTTTTGAAAAATTAACAGAGGAATAATGTCTGTAATCGCCAGTAAACAGGTACGTTATACTTTAATTCTAATTAAAAAAAAATTACTAATTTGTTCTTATTTAGTAATCAAGTTCAATAATAAATCACACAATAAATAAAAACATCTTGTTATTGTTAGTAACAATATTAATGATTGTAGAGGTTATCTAATAAAGTTGATGACCATTATAAAATTTATTTCAACATCAAAATCTGTTAAAAATTTTTGAAATATAAAATATACAACAAACAAAATATGATAAAGGCAACATTTTGTTTAAATTTTTATACAGCCGATTTATAAACAAATTTTAAATAATGATTATCATAATATATCATAATCAAATTACTTTATGGTTGCGGTGCATAAAGAGACGAATATCAATGGATAATTTACAACTCATACGATTTCTTTAAAATTGCCCTTCACAGAAGTTTTCTTTGTGCACCCCAACCACGTAAGTAATTTGACTTATAAGTCGAAATTCACAAGGCCCAGGCGGCTACTATACAACAAAAATTTAAATTTTAAGCGTGAATTCTGTTGTTATTGTTGTTGTCATTTTTCTTAAAATTCCAAAAGATATGATGCCCAATACAAATAAATAATAATCAACTGTTGATGAACTGGTAATAACCAATTCAATTTTAAAATTGAAAACTAAAACAATAATTTTAAATGATAAAAACTAATAATAATGATTAGATTAATAAATCATTGACTAGACATAAATAATGGATAATGATGCATACGTAAATAATGAATCTTTAATTTTGTGGAACAATTTTAATAATTTTATGCACAAAATTAATATATTTGAATCTTTTTTTAAATGTGTAAATCATTATTTTCCATTTTAATCATTATCCTGATTTAAAAATTATTTCTTCTGGTTTCAGTGTGCTTGCAAATGGGTCTTCCAACACCAACATAAACTCAAACAAGCTGTACGTTTGTGTTCATTGAAAGTTAAAGAAGCTTTCGGTTTAGATGAGATTAAGACGTTGGAACAGTACGATTCTGAATATACGTTCAGAGTAAGTAGGGATTTAAATTTTCTAATGTTTCCAATTTAAAACGTTCGAGAAACACATCAGATTTTTGGTGTTTTAACCATGATATTGCTATCAATGTTGATTATTGTTTGTATTAAATATCGGGTATGTGGATGTGATCCAAGGGCACCTTACATCCTTAAACCGGTACTGATTTAAAGCCGTACACGTGCACCTTTAAGTTAAGATTAACTATTAGGTGATTCGCCTAGAACGAAAAGTTCTTATGACAACTCCCATTATTTGACGAGCGAAATGAAAAATATATCAATTATTAAAAGGAGGGTCTCTAGAGAACATTTTAACAAAATTAGAACCTTGTAGCTCATTTTGAAACTGGTCAAAAAAACATCGTTTTGGCCAATGTCGCGATTTTCAAAAACGAGTTACACACGTTAAACAATGACTCGGGAACCCTCCTAACATTGTTTTTTTTTGGTTTTCCCCCCATTTTATTCTGGAACAGATGGGAAAGTTTTGTATTTTTATCTAGAATGCAATGGAGAAAAACGAAAAAATCAATGCTGGTAGAATCCTCGAGTTATTCTAAGTCGTTTTACGAGTTTAGTTCGTTTTTAAAAATTGTGACTTTGGTCAAAACAAGCGCTTTTTGACCAATTTCCAAATGAGCTACGGGGTTCTGATTTTGTTAAAATGATATCCAGATACCACCCTA
>JAZBGW010001406.1:3188-15736 GCA_037464815.1 Mylabris variabilis
TTTACAAGGCTTTAAATTGATTCATTTTTCAGATACGCTAACCGGTACAACTGAATATCAAGATATAATCTCTAAATTGGGTCATGTGATAGTACGCGATAAGCTCCATAGTGAGCCGCAAAAATGTTAACAAGTGATCTGTGACAGTTTTGTCAAAATTATTTGTACAAGCTTTGAGATTTCTTCAAAATTCTTCAAATAAAATGACCGCAGATGAAAATACGTTTTTGTCAAGTCAAAAAACCGATTATAAATGGCCACATGTTGTTCCACTTACGCCAAAGTTGTTCTTTAGAAAAATAATTTGGATTTTTTTTCGGTAATCGTTTTTTGTTTGAATTTTTAGACCTACAGCACCTCCATCGACGACAAAACCGAAAAATTTCTATGTAACGAAGTTAGTTGAGCCGTATTGTCATTGTGATGCTCATCAATACAATCCACAATTGAAAAAATATAAACAATTAGTGGATAAACAACAGTATTTAAAAAAAGAGTTAGAGTGTTTAGATAAGCATATATCGTTGGTTGCGGGTGAAATTTTGGATCATCCGTGTGATACTGATGATGAGAAACTGACGACAATCTATCAAATCGACTACCATAGACGTGGCTTCCAATTGTTGAACCATGAGAAATTACAAAACAAATCATTTATGTCATCATTTAAAACTGGTGCGTTAATGAAAGGCTATCGAGATCCCACAAAATTCCGGTATTCGGTATTCGTCCGGCCGGCAATCGACGTCTGTCCTGATGTTCATTTCAAACAAAGTAAGTCGTTTTAAGCTCATTTTTAAGAAGGATTTTTCAAATTAGATTGTGATATATTCTTACACCAAATCGTCATTTTTTTGGCAAATTCTATTTGTGAATTCAAAAAGGAGCAGATTCAGACACCTATAGCCGATTTTAGAGCCAAATTTCTGAAATTTCAACTTTTTGTTTATCCCAAACCAAAAATTTTGGTTTTAAGTGATTAAAGGGAAGCATTATAGACAATTTTAGGGTGGTATTCACTAACTTTTTGGAAATTGGTTACTGTACCTAAGCGAGATACTGATAGAGAGCTATCTCACTCTCTACATTTCCATTATTTATGACGTTATGGTTACTGCCTTCGTCACTACAAATTCTTTTCAGAGCCTCCCTTCGATATACAAAACATTTGGGATAAAAGACCGAGGCAATAACTTGCAAGTTATTGTAGTTAGGGACTAGTCCTTAAAAAGTTAGTAAATACCATCCCCAGATTCGTTTTTTAGTCCAAATGATAAAATATTTTTGATCCCGAATTATCAGTTTTCAATAAATTCGTGCTAAATCATCAGTGTTTTTTAGCGAATTGGATGTTAAAACAAGAAAAAGGGACACTTTAATCGATTTTTGAGCTAAATTCAGATTCTTTAATCTAGACGTTGGGATCATTAATTCTTGCAAACTGTGGTTTTAGTTTTAGTAAAAATACGGTTTGGACACTTTTAGTAGATTTTAGAGCGGAATTCCTCACGAAATATGGATGATTTTAGATTTTAGTCCTTTAAGACCAAATTTTAAAACTTTAGTCTAGACTTCAAAAAATATTTGTGCTAAATCATCATAAAAAGGACCCACTTTCAAGCTAAATTCAGATTTTTTAATCCAAGTGTTGGGATTGCTCCAAATTATTCATTTTTACGAACTCTGGTATTAAGATAGAGTAAGAATTAGTATCCGACCGAAACAGGATTTAGAGCCGAAAGCGAAATCGAAAGTTCGACCTCGGTTTCAGTTTCGGTCGACATGTGAAAATTTCTATTGTATGCTGAAATCTAGTGTATGTTTTACATATTACATAGTTAATTCGTGCTTGATGAATGAAATAAAAAAAAAACTACAATTAAAGTATGAAAAATGAAAAAACGCAATCGCACCGACTGACAATCAAGAGGCACAAAGTTACACTGAGTTTCGGTGCAGTCGAAATTTCAGCTGATTTTCGGCCGAAACCGAAACTATGGCCGAAACTAGATTTTTTGGCCATAACTGGCCGAAACCGGATCTCCGGTCGGTCACTAGTAACAATACGATTAAGACACTTTTAGTCAATTTTTTTTAAACCAAATCTTCGACTTTGCTTCTTAAAACATCATTCTTCTAGGAGAATTTTGTTATCGTTAAATTAATTTTAAGCATAATTCTAATTTTATTATTTCTAAAGCAAAAACACGACAATTCTGAGAATTTTCATATCAACTGTTGTTTTTTTATTGAGAAAATGTTTATAGAAAGCAAAAGGTTTTTTTCTTTAGTTTTTGCAAATTTAACCCCCACAGTATTTTTGATTGTTTTTTAATATGAAAATTCTTAAATAAAACCTTCTGAATTGCTGTTTTTGCAACTGTGGAGGAATCATTCAGCTCTTGATATGCCCCTTGGTACAGTGTTTGCTTTTGTTATTAAATTTTTCAATTTAAATCCTTTCAGCACCTGAATCTGTATTGGCTTCTAATTTGAAAAAGACGGGACGATCCGAATATCAAGATACTGTCAATACAGTTGCTCGAAGATTAATGGAAACTAGTCAACAATATCTCGAACCATCACCATCGTCCCGTCGACGTGTCGATATCTGTTTATAAAATTTGATGATTCCAGCTTTTATAAAATATAATAATAAAAACCGCTCATTTCATTCATTTATATATCGTTGTTGTATTTTATTGATGATTCAAACTACAAAAACAACATGTTCAAATTATTAATAATTTCGAAATTAATAATTCTTATAAATGGATTGTACGATAATGGTAAGCTTATCAGTTTGTATTCGTCGATTATAAATTAGTGAATATTTTAGAAATCAATCTCGAATGTCAAGGTAAACGTTATGAGAACGTTACACTGACCGCCTATTATCCGGATTATAATTCACAAGGATTAGAAAGGGGTGATTTGGATAAAAATGGGAAATATTTGCGAACGTTACAGGTATTTATAGAGAATTTTCCATTAGATTAATTCTTATTATTTTTCGATTAAAATACGCATATTTATAGGATTATTTAGATGATCGTACAAGTTTCGTTACATTAGCAATGGATGATCGATTATCACTTCCGTATGGCATTGAAGTTTGTATACCGGAATTAAATCAGCATTTCGGCCACCGGATCCATCTGCAAGTGCGTGATACTTCGACTGATTTGGACGGTAATGGATACAAAAGGGCTGAAATTTGTGTACGTACCGAAATTGATAGTTATGATGTTTCTGTTAATAGGCGTGTAACATTGGTTTTCGTCGGAACGAATGGAAGATTTTTTAACAATTAATTATATTGATGAATTATGACATGTTATCTTTAATTATTTTGCTAATCAATTTTTTGGGGATATAAATAACATAAATAAAATACGGTCATATGTACTACGGTTATGTAGTATCTGATTATTTATTTGATTTTTTAAATTAGATTTTGAAATAGATTTGTTTGTCACGTTGTCGAATACGTGCATCTTCAATCATGGTGTACAAACAACTAAAATTTGTTACATTGTCAATGTCATTACATTATCAATGTCATTATTATTTGATCTTTGAATATTTTTAAACTAAACAATCGAGGAAATTAGAAAACCGTTCAAAATAAAATTCGTATGTCTAAAAATAAATCGTTCACAATATTCAATTTTATATCTCAGAATCAATAAAACCCGCCTGAAGACTTGCATTAACATTAAAAATCTGAGTTGTTATTCTATCAAATATTCCGAGAGTAAGTCTACGACGTAAGTCGCGATAATTACTGAAGGACGAAAATTCAAAAACTCATAATTTTTCATTCATAATCATCACAGTTACGTTTGGACATTAAAAATAAAGATAGTAACACATAGTAATTGAATGTACAATGACGAGCATATAAAAGAGACCACTTTTTGTGGGACTGTGTAAAGCAGGCTTTTGAGGGCGGTCGTAACATTACAACAGAGTTTTCACAGGTCAGACATTTTCGGTATTTACTTGAATAGATAAATATTTTTTCCAACTTTGGTATGGTGGGAACTCGTAACAGTTTCTGTCTACTCACTTTTTTACCCTCATGAGAGAAATAGCCTGACTCACACGGACGGAAAAATGTGATATTCTTGCTCAAAAGTCGCTATCTTTTTTGTGACCATCACTGTACACCCCGGTGTATGAAAAAGGTGACGATAGTTGTGAGACTGTAAATCAGGTTACCAAGGGAGGTTTTTACAATATCACATAAGTGTTATCTTAATAATTACTATAATTTAGTATTTGAACAGATTTTTTTTAAAAAACATTATTAATGATACTATCTCGAAAATTAAGTTTATAGGCAATATATTTAATAATAGTAATAATGACCTTTTTGTTTACACTTTTTAATAATTTTTTAGAAGAAAAATTCTAGGAAAACTTAAATAGTCGGGTGATCGGAAAAATTGGAATTTTGTCTGTTTACTTTCTTTTTTCTAAATTCCTCAATTATTGTTAAGAAAGTGACTTTCGATTGAGTTTCGATTGTGATCCGAGCAGTTCTAACATTTAACAAGTTAGCCCTAACTGTTCCCCCTCTAGTTCCTATCAAGATGGAGAAAGCTTGGTTCACACAACTAAAAGAATAGATATTTTTCGTTTTTCCATGCACCTAGGTGTACATATTTATTAAAAAAAATGCGAATGTTAGTGTTTCACGCTTTTTGCAGTAATTGCCATTTATTCTGTTATTTATTTATATTTAAAAAAACAAACAAAAGAAACAACATCAATAATAATAATAATAATAATAATAATAATAATAATAATAATAATTAAAATAATGTTGCAATCAAGTAGGAACTTTTGACTCTTTTTAATTAAAATTGATTGGTTTAATTAAGAAGAATTTACAATCACGGTACATGTAATTTATTTAATATGATTACATAACTGATGACGACCAATTTAATCGGTTATATGTGTGTGTGTGTCTATATGTATATACATATAATGCAAAAAGTATAGAGAGTTCAAGTTGAATTAATGTAATATTTGCAGGTTTACAGTGTCAAATCGATTTATACAAGATGATTTTAACATGACTTATGAATGATGTAGGTTAGTTCAAACGGAATTCACCCGATAACAATTAGAAGACTGCAATTTTAAAGATGACTTCAAGAATTTATTATTTTTTATAAAATACGACAATGTACTATTACGATCATATAAAAGAGAACACTTTCTATGAGGCTGTGTAAAGCAGGCTTTTGAGAAATATATCCAATCAGAGGGAGGGGGTAGGGATAGTGGTGTTATTTTGGGTATTTACTTAAATAGACAAATATTTTCTACAAATTTGGAAACTCGTTCTAACACTTCCTACCTACCTACTTTCTTACTTTCACGAGAGATATATTGGTCTCTTCTAGATGTTCCTAATAGTACATAAATGTCAGTATTCTGTAACTTTTTAAAGAGAGTCTCTATTCACAGTTAGACTCATTTGATTGGTCTAAAAGAAGATACTTGCGCTGTAAGCTGCGCGATAGCTCTTTTATTTGGCTTATTGTTAGACATCTAATTTTTTTAATAATTTTTAACAAATCAATTAGACACTTCTGTAGAAGTGTTCAAAATTAAACAATTGTTCTGAAAAAGCTTATAGGAAGAAAATATTTTATTCTATTTCTACAAATTTAAATTCAGACAATATTCTTGATTTTTTAAAATTACCAGTTAAAATCTTTAATTATTCTTGCGATAAAGCAAAAAAGAGACTGATTTGATGGGTATCGATTTTCCCCCTCCTTCAAAGCAAAGATAAAATCGCTCATCGTTTATTATTATTATTATTATTATTACTATGTAAACACCAACTTCTGAAGGCCTATTCAACCTCCAATACCTCCCTAAACTTCATCAGAAACTTTTGCCAAAATATACTCGATACACTGAGATAAATGAAATTTTCGTTTAAAGTGGGTACCTTATCACATTTAATCCCTAGAGACATAATATTCATTATCTACGACTTATATATAAAGTGACTATTTTATACTTGTGCTTTTGGCAATATAACGCCCTATATTATTCCCTACTATTTTCTGATTGGCTAACGAGAGGGAATAATGGTTCATTATTCCGAAAATAATATTTGACTCATTATTTTAGAGTTTTAACAAATAGTTCTAACGTGTCAGTTTTTTGCGCAATTTTATAATCGAAAATGATGAAGAAGGTACACCACCAGTACCTGTACACTTAGAAATAAGTCGTAGATAAAGTAGTTTATACAACGAGGCTATAATGTGGGCTATTATTACCTTCATTCTCGGTAATAATAACTTAATAACATTCATTAGAGCCTCATTGTATAATATACTATTAATTCACTAGGGCTGTTATGAAAAATGAACAATTATATGTATCTTTAGCAACAAATGTCAAAAAATTGTCAAATATTTTTTTATCTTATCAGTTGCTATTATTTTACCATACTAACGATGCAGTAACTATGGTGATTTTTAAAAAATATAGAAATTAATGGCAGAAATATTTTTAAAGTGCAAAAAATAGCATATATAACTCGGGACTAAAGTGCTTGCGCCCCTCGGACAATAAACTTCCACTCTCGGGATGGAATACAGCACTTTAGTCCCTTGTTATATAATATAATATTTCCTCATGGAGCTAAATATGTTACATTTAAAAGTAATATTTTTGTCCCTCTAATGCGTGACTAAAGTCCTGACTTTAGGAGGAGTTCCAGGACTTTAGACCCGAAAGTGCAAGAATATTTAAATTTACCGCCAAAACGGTCTAGTGTATCTTTTCTAGTGACTTTTTCTATGTAAACCCGACTTTAACCTATACTTCTCCTAGTTTAAAAATAAGGTAAAGATCATATTGCCAGGACGAAGTAGATTGGCGTTCTAGTCTGTAGTTCATGTTAGATTCTTCCTACATAAATGGGCACATCTTATGTCACTTGATGCAGTATGTATGTGTGTATGTAGTTAATATTAATAATAATTATGCAATTTCTATCATAGATAGGACGAAAGTTAGGAATTAAATTGGACTGTAATAGAAATCGGCGTCTAGTCGCTTCTACCACTTTACGCCAATTATTGTTAGAGTAGAAAATTATTCGTCAAAAGAGCACAGTACGTGTCACCTCTATTATCTTTAACAATAAATACTAATAAACCTATTAAAGTCCATTAAATTATTAATAGATTGATGATAAGTGCACGTAATTTTCGAAATTGATTTAGAAAATATTTTATTTCTTTAAAAATAAACGAACCTTAAAAAAAGCAACTGTAATAATGATGATATTAATAATCGTAAAATTGTAGATAATTGATTTTATAATTGTTAAATTATCGAAAATCCCAAAAAAAACCTGTCATTCGATAGAAATAATTGTGTTTTTATGATAAAATGATGCATTGTCTGGCGCTGTGGCTGGTCATTTTTCTTTCGATTTATAAATAAAATATTGTTTAGAGAAAGCAATGACCCTCTGCACTCATTATAAATGTTTATAATAGTATTACAATAATACAAAAATAATAATAATACATATACATTTCTATAATTTCTATAAATATAAAATACCGATTGTGATAATCTAGGTATAAAATCTATTCTTGGAAAAACAATACGTTACTATGTCTGGTTGTTGAGGACGTTGAGCTTTTCAAAATGTAAATAATCCAATCCGATTTGTCGTTGAATTTTGCAAGAATTAAAAAAAAATCATATTTGTCGCCTTTTCGGTGGGATGGTCTGTATAAATTTATAATTTCACTAATAATTAGTGATGCAATTCTGAATTAAAAGCGGCAATATTTTTGATAACAATTTGGAGATTAATGACTTTTATTTATTACTGTTATTATGTATCAATACAAAGTTCGTTTATTGGTGAAAATCAGCAGAACTTTTCGTGTAAATTTCACAATAGATGATAAGCCAATGTGAAGAGTTTAATTCCAATTTGGGCCAAGTTGAAAGCTCGCAAAGCTCCGGCGAATGACCGGGCCCGACTGTCTGTTTAGGTGACTAGATTCAAATTAATCAATCAAGACTGAAGGAGTACAGTATTGTGGTGATTTTTAAGTATAGGTACACATACATGTGATTTGTTTCACTACTATAATGATGATCGTTCTTTATAAATAACATTTGTTTAGTTTATAGTTGTTCAGTTTGTAACAAGTTGCCGTTCTAGATACACTACATATACGTATTGTTGTTGAGATTTTGTAATGATTGGAGTTTCTTTCATATTTTACCAACATTTATTCGGTGATGTCGTGTATAAAATTGATAAGGTTTTGTTGTGAATTAAGCAATTTCACTGGAATGATTATTGGGAATCCAAGACGACGATACTCAAGGTAATCAACAATAATTTTCCAAAAAACTTAATGGTTAATATGTTAATTGATAAGAACGATAAGAGAATAAATATAATGCGATCTGTACATTATGTCCGTCTACCGGTCATAATCCACAGGTATCAAAATTAACCTGTTCCAGATGGATCTCCGTTGGTTACTTTTCATCGTTATCACGCTACTTTTTGGATATCCCTTATGTCAAACTGAGAGTATATCCAACAAACACAATATATCAACAACGAAATATTGCGGTAAACGCTTATCACAGACTTTATCAGCTGTATGCAACGGTATTTACAATACACTCAACAAAAAGTCGAACAGTAAGTCTTCAATTTATATTTTCAATATTATAATAAGAATTTTTTTTCTATATTAACCCGTTTAGTCTACGACAACACCTTCTGGAATGCCCAATTCACATCTGATATCCAGAAAGATGGGGAATATCCATTTCGCAGTAAGACCGGTGCAACATCATTGATAACGAGCTTTCGTCGGCGCCGTAAACGTGGTGTTTTCAATGAATGCTGCCAGAAGCCGTGTTCATATGAAGAATTGGCCTCGTACTGTGGCAAATGAATATCCACCGCCCCCAAAAAATAATAAATAACGAACAGTGACTTAAATTAATTAAATCTCTATATATATGTGTATTTACGTTTGTGTGTATGTGTCGCGATTCTCTTCTACGTCCACTCTTTTTCTAAGTCTTCTTCATTCCTTCTTCGATTGTGATTCGTGTATTGTCTAGATCAAAATTTGTGATATTATTGTTATTATTATTATTATTTTTATTATTTTAATAGTTATGTTGGCTTTTATTGGATCGGAAGCGCATTTTTCGTTTATTAATAAATGAACTGCATTCTGTCTTAAATACAATCTAAAAAAGAGCTCGATTGTAGAGAAAAGTCGATTAAAATTTGTGTGGTATTGAACGATTTAAATATATTGAACTTGTGATAAATGCAAATATACGACTATACTTTTAGGTAAATTGTTAGCCTGTAAATATGTAATATTAAAGAAAATAAATTTCAATTATTAAATGTACAACAATAATAAATATAATAATAAATTATATATTTTCTTTCCTGTAAGATTGAGTCACTATACCTCCGTCAATTCCTGTATGGTTATTTTAACTAATTGGTGGGTTTGCTGGTATAAGGCTACGAATAATCTTCATATAGATCAAAAATACCTAAGGTTATCACAATAGGTACAGTTCATGGCATCTAGCGAAAAAAATACTAGTAAATATTTATATAAATGATAACATAACATCTAATTAAATTTAATTTCTTCATCGTAATTTAAAACGATTTCATTGCAAAACTATAAATCTTAAAATTCCGATCTATATTTTATTAATAGATAATTTTTATTAATTTCCTATAATATTTCATTCAAATCAATAACTGATAACCCGAAAATTCAACAAGTCTAGTTAGAATTCAATCGGAAAGCCATACTTGCATCGCACGTCCCACAATTCACGATTCGAATAAATTGGCCACAGCTGTGGAGCGGACGTGCAGTGTATTGAACTGTGAATTGTTCTAATTTTAAACGTGTTATCGTTGAATTTATGTTTCAAATCTTTTTGGTTTTATTACGTTCGATTTGTATGTATCTAGAACGTCTTTTCGAATTGGGTCATATTTTTGCGTGCTTTTGATAAATAAAACTCACCGATTTGGTGTATGTTGTACATTGAAAACATCCGGGACCAGTCGGTTCAACCATATCAAGAAGAACAATTAAAGTACACCATAAATAATAAGACTACCTTTAAGGAATACCTTGATAAATCCGTTCTCAATTAGAAGTTTTCTAGAATCCCCAAGATGTTTAAATCATTCTGTGGAACTAAAATAGAGTATGTTCAGTTTTTGTGCAACTTTAAGCTTAAAAAAAGGTTAAAAATAAAAACATCTTTACCTATGTTTTATCAGTTGCAAAATTGAAGATCCCCCTTGTTGGTGTCAGCATGGGTAACGTCTTGACTCGGAGACGCTTCAACGCATGGGCAAATTCAGCGGCCACTATAGTGCCTCCTGGTGATAAGAATAATACCGATAATTTGGACAGTTACAAGTACACCGTCTTTTTTTTTTTAAACGAACGAAACTCCTAGTAGTTTACGGGCGATTTGAATAATACTTTAAGGATTTTTAGGAGGTCCATTTTAGCAAAAGCAGGAATCCGTACCTCATTGAAAAGTTAGTGCACCTAAAACTAACTTTTAAATATGCAGCAAGGTTCACGAGCCTTGTGCACCCGTCAAAACTGTTAAAATATTGTAATACGTTCGTAACATTTGTATTTTGAAAGTCCACCTTTTACGCCCCGAAAAAAAATTAAAAAGTTACAAGCCGAGATTGACTGTGAAACATTGAAACTCAAAAATCCCTCGTCCCCCTGTGTCGGTCATTGTTTATTATCAACGTCTATAAACCAGTGCCTCGCAACCCCTGGCCCGGAAATCGAAATTGATCCACAGAAGAATTTTACACGCCTGAAATAAACACCAAAAACACTATGAATTGGTTCTTATTATTAAAATTATTAATCCTTAAAGGGCTATCAAGAAATTTACAAGTCGGCAATAAGAATACATTTTGAAAACCACTGGACTGTGGAAACTATTCAAATTTCATTTATTTAAGGAAAAACACACTAGTACTTATAGTATGACAAATTTTCTAAGGGAATGACTAAAGTCAGAATAAAATCCAGTTTTCGAATAAAGCAGGTAAAGGCGAGCGTTTATCCCGATGGTGGAATTGTCGTTTTTTTTTTGATTTATTATTTTATGAGGTGCTACTTTCAATCGAACATTCATTGGTAAATATACTAAACTTTATTCTATTACTTTAGTCATTCCCTTAGAAAATTTGCCAGACTATAATGCGTGCCTGTAACAATAAATCATCGTCTACAAATGTTTATTTTCTATTTTTTCTACATTAAAGGGGAGAAAAGAATATATAAAACAAAAGATTAGCGAATTAAAATCTCGATATTTTTTAAAGAACAAAAGTGC
Organism: Mylabris variabilis; assembly: GCA_037464815.1. NCBI lineage: Eukaryota > Metazoa > Arthropoda > Insecta > Coleoptera > Meloidae > Mylabris > Mylabris variabilis. The sequence continues at coordinate 14,643 of JAZBGW010001406.1, forward strand.
ATCTACTCAAAGCCCCAACAATTAAAGACAACCATTTAAGATAATTCTAGAACACTTGGTTTTGACGCTAATACATGACGTATCGATAGTACACGATTGTTTATCCTTTTCCAATTAAATAAACAGCATTAGAGTATTTCTAATTATTATCCTTAGTACATTATTAATTATTATTATTTTTTCGGATGTATGAGTTTATTTAGATCACTGAAACTAATAGAAGTCGCCTACATTTATTTGTTTATAAGTATCCAATGTCAAGGATTTTTTTTAAGTAAACAAATACGTAACACAACTAGTATGCGCTAAGATAAAAATAAAACTACAGCTGAAGAGGCGTATAACTAGTGCATTTCAATCTTTTACACAATTAATGTCCGAAAAAAATGTTGATCAATTTTTTCATGAAAGAGTGGTCGAAAACAAAAAAAAAACACCAATTTTACGGTGATCGTCGAATCATTCCAAGTTATCTTATGTGCTCAGTTGGCCTTTGAAAATTTCGACATTGCCGAAAAAAATCGTTTTTTGGCGGACTTTTAAAAGTGCTACGGCGTCCTACATTTGCTAAAATGTTGTCCTGGGATCTCCCTAAAAACTAAAATTATTGTTCAAATCACGTGCCAACTAATACGAGTTTCATTTGAATTTACCATATTTAAAAAAAGACCCTGTATGAATTTTAAGATATTTTTTGTCATTATAGTCATTAACTATTAGCTTTTCCAGCGAATTTTTCTAGGCGATTTTATAGGAAAAGTTTTGACTTATAAAGAATTCAGTATGATGCTATTAGTTAATAAAATATAGACGATTTAGGTATTTTTGGTGGCTCTATCAAGAGGATATTTGACTTCAAAACATTCTTGTCCCAAATCGTCAGTGCTTTTTTTGCTAATTGAAATGAGACTATTTAGTCTCTTGTAACTATTTTTTGAGCTACATTCTTGACTTGTCGTCTATATCTTGAGAAACTACTCCCCCACTTAAGCTGGCCTTAGCAAAACCTTGCCTTAAATCAATCTAAGCGTGGACTTACAGACATATCGAATTTTTGATCAGTTTTTCGCGAACCTTGCTTGCAAGTCAATTTT
>JAZBGW010001407.1:0-15730 GCA_037464815.1 Mylabris variabilis
CATAGGATAGAAAATTGTCAAAAAAAAAACAAAAAATGGTATATAATTATTACTTCAACCCCCAACAAGGGATGAAAACGCGACTTAAACCTTTTGATAGCCCTAGCAAATCTCTATCATCTACTTTTTCAACGACTAAAAAATATTGGGTCTTTAAAGAGATATTTGAAAAAAAACTGATTTTGCAGGGGGTAACTTTAATCCCCAGTACCTTCTTTAATCTTGAATATGAGTATGAACGACAAAATACGCATAAGTTAGAATAAAATGAACTACATAGAAACCAAAAAACATCAAAATCGGGGTTTTTGACTTCGGATGATAAGTGACACAGTTCCGGGGAAGGGAGGAAAGAAGAGATAGAAAAGGAAAAAAGAAAAAAATCGTGTTAAGTGGTATGCTTGAACAAAAAAAACACTGTTTTTGTTTTCGGTTCAGCCAAAATTTCGTTTTTTTTTTCTGGTTTTCGATTCAGTTCCGGTTTGAAGTCCTGGGATTGAACGTTTTATCCAGGGCTTAGAACCGGAACTGAATCAAAAACTGAAAAAACCGCAAGTTTGGCCGCAAGGAAATCCGGAACTGGACCGAAAACAAAAACCGTTTTTCCGGTTCAAGTATATCACTTAACACGATCGTTTCCTTTTTTCTTTTTCTTTCCATTTCTTCTTTTCACCCTACTTCGGAACTGCCTCAAAAGTCTTGATTTCAATGATTTTTTGCAAATAGAAAGTTAATTTCATTTGCGTATTTTATCTTTCGTACCTATACTCAAGTTTAGGAGATACTGGGAGTTAAAGTTACCCCTGTAAAATCAGTTTTTTAAATAGCCCTGGAATGGCTAAATATTTTTAAGTGATTTAAAAACTAAATGGTATAGATTTGCTAGGACTTAAAGGTATAAATCTAAGTTCCACCCCTTGTTGTGGTTTGAAGTTATAGATGATTATATGCAATTTTTTATGTTTTTTTTTTACGATTCTTACCCTATGGTAAAACATATCGCTATTCTGCTAATAAAAAATTGAAAATAAAAGTTGCCTGATTGTTTTTTTTTCTGCAAATAACTCTTAGGGATTGTACCTTTTAGGGCAAAATTTGAAAAATTGAAAGAACCGAAAACCTAAAAAACCTGTTATTTTTGCAGGGAAGAAAACCGTAAAAAAAATAACGGCTCAAAGCGTTGGTTTTATCTTTACTTATGGGTGAAACACTAAGTAATTATGCGCTATTTTTTACCCCTTTGTGCCTCAAGATATCGAATTCAATAAAAAAACTAAAATTATTATATTACCACCCAACAAACAGCACCCTTCTTGCGGGGGTTAAAAAATAGGTAAGGGTAGGTACTTCTTTGTTCTCCGTGGCAACATTTTTTAGAAATTTAAATTGTTCTTTTTAAATTCATAAACTTTATTGAAACACTAAAGTTATCTGTTTTTTTGATTTTTCGATTCATCCCCGTATAGCGAAAAATGTGTTTTGGGGGGGTAACTTCAAGAGGCAATTTTACCCGCTTAATGTGAATATGAGCAGCTAAAAATTATGTATCTTTTATTTTTTGGTGCTCTACCTGTATGCAAAATTTTATCAAAATCGAAGAGGGACAGTTGTATCACTTTTCTTGTTAGATGTGCCTTTTTTCAATCTGCTTCATGTACCGTTTGAAATTAAGGATAATGGAGTCTGATTTAATCATTTTTATTAAGCTAAAAAAATTCCACCATTAGGTCGGTTAGTTGAGTCAAGTTAATGAACTTTGAAAACTTATCATCTCATATATCGGGTGAATCACCTAAAACAAAAATTTCCTATGGCAACTCCCATTATTGGGCGAACGAATCGAAAAATATTTCAAGAATTTATAGGAGCGTCCTTAGAGAACATTTTATCAAAATTAGAACCTCGTAGCTCATTTAGAAGTTGGTCAAAAAACTTTCGTTTCTGACGATGTCGCAATTTTCAAAAACGAACTAAACACGCAGAACCACTTAGAATGCCTCTAGGATCCTCTCAACATTAATTTTTTTCGCTTTTCTCCATTTTATTCTAGAACAGGTGGGAATGGTTCGCATTTTTTCTAGAATGCAATGGAGAAAAACGAAAAAAATCAATGTTGGGAGGGTCTTTGAGTCATTCTTAGTCGTTTTACATGCTTAGCTCGTTTTTGAAAATCGCCGCCTTGTTCAAAACGAGCGTTTTTGATCAACTTCCAAATGAGCTACGAGGTTCTAATTCTGCTAAAGTGATCCTTGAAAACTTTTCGTTTTGTAATTTATAACATTTGCTAAAAGTTGTCACTTTTGGTGGAATTTGTGTAAATCATATTTAAAAAAAAAGTTCTAATTAATGAATTTTAGTCAATCGATGCTTCAGTAGAGGAAATTGAACATGGTATAGATCCAGATTTAGCAGACTTGATTCAAGCAACTAATGATTTGGTAATTATTCCAATAATTCTATCGAGAAAATTATACATCGTTTAAATTTTTATAGTTTATGGATTCTGACGATGAAAGTACATCGGATGATGAGGTTGCTTTTAAACATTTCAAAGATGAATACTATCGAAATAAATTGGAATATATAAATGTTACACCGTAATTAACATTAATTATTATTAAATAAATTTTAATTGATTGATGATTTTAGTGAAGTGATGCGTAGTCAAGCTGAAGGCTACGTACGTGCAATCCAATGGAATTTAAATTATTACTACAATGGTGTGTGCTCATGGTCATGGTATTATCCACACCATTATGCTCCATATATATCCGATATAAAGGGTTTTTCAAATTTAAAAATCGATTTTGAATTAGGCGAACCATTCAAGCCATATGAACAATTATTAGCTGTATTACCATCAGCTAGTAAACAATTATTACCAGAATGTTATCATCATTTAATGACTGATGATAATTCAATAATTAAACAATATTATCCTGAAGATTTTCAAACCGATTTGAATGGTAAAAAACAAGAATGGGAAGCTGTTGTTTTAGTACCATTTATTGATGAGAAAATTTTATTAGAAGCAATGAAATCATGCAATGATAAATTGACAACAGATGAAATTAAACGTAATCAACATGGACCAATGTTGATTTATCAATTTGTTGATGAAAATTTCGGTTGTTATAAAGCACCAAATTATTTTGCAACTATTACAAATAATAAAGCTAAATGTACACCGGTATATATTGAAGATATACGTGTTGATAAAGAGAAATTAATTAAAGGTGCTTATCCTGGTGCTAGATTTGATGTCTTCTATCCAGGTTTTCCTACAATGAAACATTTAGAATATGAAGTAAGTTTAATTTTTTTTTAATTAAGGGTATTGTGTAGTGTAGAGTTTCAATTCGCGCACACAATCAACTAAAATATTTTTCCAGGGGAAAACAAGAATGCAGTTTCTTTCCAAGAGTGTCAATAAATGAAATAATGATATCGTTTACATGTTTTTATAATTTGGTTGCCAATTGGTGCGGGGGCGGGCAGTTATTCACATTTCGGAGCGGGGTCAGATAGCTTGAGAACGGTTTAAGATACAACGATGGGATAAACTGTATTCGACTCCAAATTTCAAACTACATGGGGGGACAAGATTTTTTTTAAAAAAACTCATGTTTCCATGTTATTAAGTTCTCAAAAAGAATATTCTATTTTTTTAATTTTCTAAAAACACGACAATTTTTCGAAAAAAAGTTCTCGTCCCCCCATATAATTTGAAATTTGGAATCATATACAGTTTAGCCCATCATCGTATCTTAAGCTGTTCTCAAGTTATGTGACCCCGCTCCGGTATGGGAATAATTGTCCGCCCCCGCACCGATCGACAACCAATTTATAATAAGACATGGAACACAGCATTACTTCATCAATTAACACTTTACAATAAAACTATAGACTTGTTTCTTTCTGAAAAAAATATTTTAGATTGTGTGCGCGAATTGAAACTCGACACTAGACAATACCCTTAACAAATTTTTTATTGACTTGAAAATTTTAGGGTGAATTGAAAATGGCTAGAGTTAAAGTCTTTGAACAGCCTAGTAGGAACGAGAGTATGATCCTTCGTATTATATTCAAAGAGAAAACAGAGGTACCATTAGCGTTATTAGGCAAGACTATATTTGTCGGCTGGCCTCATTTGCTAGAAGCCAAGTATGCTTAATTCTTACTGATTTACTCTAGTGATTATCATTGATTTTTTTTATAGAGTTATTGCATTGTCTAATAATACGTCACGATACGTTCTTAATGAGAATTCACCAAATAAATACGATATTGAAGAGAAATCACCGAAATTATTCGATAGTGAAGTTGACGGTATTAGAGACATGTAAGTATAATTATTATCATTGTAAAGATTAGTAATTAATTGAATTTGTTTAAGTCATATGAATACAATGGGTATACATTTTGGGGAGGTCAAAATTTTGGTTCATGTCAAAGTAATGATTGGTCGACGTTATATAATTACAGCAAATGGCCGTTTGAATTTAGAAAAACAATTCTCATCATTCACATCAACATATCCATTACAATGTATTGTTACCAATATAAATGTACATGATGATTTTCATACAACATTTCGTGAAATTACCGATGTTTTCCATGTTGGTGCCATTTGTTTTACATTATCAAATCAACATTATGGTTCACAAGGAAAAGTAAATTTTAATTTTCCATCTTAATATTAATTTATCAATTTTTATTTTAATTGTAGATTATCGACAGTACAGAAAGTTTGAAAAATGATCGATTAACTGTATCTTTAACTGTTACAGATGAGCCTGATTTGAGTATGATACAAGATATGTATTATAAATTAAATAATAATTATTTCAATTTATATCAATCAGCTCAACAAGTTGGTAAGTTATTTTTTCTATTTTGCGTCTATAATAGCATTGTTAAGTTAACAAAAGGAGTGCTTTAACATCTCTTAACGCACTCCTTTTAATAGCTAGTACAATTTACTTTCTTGAGGTTAGCAGCTTGCGTATGCTTCTTTCATATTTAATGTGATTAATGTTACGCTAAACAAATGTCAACATCAAAGATATTATATTTACTAGATTGCTAATGTGCTATGTTCCGTTTTGGATAGGTAGTAACAAGTTTAGATGACGTCGACAGTTTATCTTACTCTTTTCAACTAATTACTACTTATCGTAGTCTGTCCTTCAATTTGACTGTTGTGGCGCGTCTAATGTAAGAAAAGAGTTAGATATTTTGATTCATGGTGGCTACAAATTTTTACTAACATTAGCAGTAGGCCTGCGACTTTTTCCGATATATCTATATATTCATCGATATATCGACAATGATATAGACTACTTTCATAATTGATATATTAATATATCGATATATTTAGATACATTAACCTCCTAGCTAATTTGGAATTTTGTCAAAAAACGCTCGTTTCTGACGATGTGGCGATTTTTTAAAACAAACTAAACACGCAAAACGATTAAGAATGACTCCAAAATTCTCCCAACATTGATTTTCCTCGATTTCCTCCATTTTATTCTGGAACAGGTGGAAATATTTCGCATTTTGCTCGAGAAAATAACTGTTGGGAGGGTTTCCGAATCATTTTTACTCGTTTTGCGTGTGTAGCTCGTTTTTGGAAATCGCAATTTTTAATTTAATTTATTATTTATTATGGCCACTCACATTTGTGGTGGTTTCTGAATTTAAATGTAAAGAGGAAGTTCGGAAGAAGAAAAACAATTGAACAATTTTAAAATGTCGCGCTAGTTAATATCAATTGTCGCGAAATTCCCTAACTTTCAAGGGTTCATTTTTTATTAAAAAAGGGTGCAAAATAGAAAAAATAGTATAAAAAATTCGTTTCAGAAGTCACTTCGTCCCGTGCAGGAATTGTCAACTTCTGAAACTAGTTTTTCAATATACTATTTTATCAAATTGTTATTTTTGATTAAAAATATTGGAATTTTGTTTTAGCAATTTCCAACTATGTTTTTTCACGTATTACTGGTTCATTATTTATAAAAACTAGAAATCAGGATGGTACATCAAAATCAGTAAATATTGGTCTTGATTTGAAATTTAATAAAAAGAATCAAGAAATTCCTGGTTATAGTCGTAAATCGGGTAATATGTGGCAATATTCAATGAAAGCCATCAATGTGGTTAAAGAATACATTGAGAAATTTCCAAAGATTTTTCAATATCTATCAGATAATAAAGATGTAGATGAATTGAATGCCGATGAAATTTTCGGTGTAGAAGACAGGTATTTTAATTTAATTTAATTTAATTAATTTAATTTTGATTCATATTTTAAAGTGATGAAATTGTCAACTCGATTCAAACATGGTTAAAATCATTACCGTTACATAAAATTAAACCGACAGTTTGTAGTAATACTGCATTAAGTTCTGAATTGGTTGAAGAAATCGAAAAGACTGTTGATGAATTTAAAACTAAACAAACAACGAAACAAATTGTGATGCAATTGAAACCACAATTATTATTTAAAGTACAAACAAAAATTTTGAAATTCTTTATTATTATTAATTGATATCAAATTGTAGCCGGAACTTCAAATAGGTAATATAGCACCTGATCCACATACACAAACAAGAATATTCGATCGTATTGTCAATATACGTCAAGATTTTACTGTACCGTTTGGTTTAAAAGGTACAATTATAGCGATACATAAATCGACAAATAATAATAATAATAATACTGATACTAATGATGAAATGTACGATATTGTTTTTGATGAAGCATTTGATGATGGTATGGTATTATGTTGTTCCGAAAATCGTGGTTATCGTCTAAATAAAACTGCATTTATAAATATATCATATGGACGTAGACAGATGGAACAGAAAACTGGTAAACCAGGTATTTTCTTTATTTTTATTTTAATTTCAAAAAGATTATTTTTTAAAATAATATTAAAGGTGCATTAAGGGCGCAAATTAAAACTAATCAAGCTATGAATAATAATAATATCCGTGAACGAGGTCCAGCTGATAATCCAACATTTTATGCACAAGCTTTTCGTCAACAACCGATAAAAATTTTACCACGACAATCGGCTACTTTTAATCAAATAATGACTATGAACAATCAAAAGCCGACTACAAGTAGCGGTAGATTCGATTTTATGCCTAATTATGGTAATAATTTTAAAAATGAAAATATCCAAGAAAACGTAAAGGTATTCTTTTGTGAAAAATCTTTTTAAATTCTACAGTTTTCTTTCATTTTAGAAGAATTTTAATCAGAAGCTGCCCAAGAAGAAAGTTGAACCACCAAAAAATAAAATCGATATTGATACGGATTGTTTGAAGAAATTATTGAAGATCGATTCAAAGACTGAACATGAAAGTAGCTCTCCAGTTCATTCTAACGTCAATAATCAAAGTATTTTTGAAGTAAGTTTAATAGGGAAAAAGCAGGGAATTTTGAATTATTGTTATTTATTATTTCAAGAGTTCTATGTGTGCTACAGCCAAACTTATGAATTATTTCCAAGCAAACTGTTTAGGTTGTCCTAGATATACGTATTTAAGTGATAAAAACGGTTTTATAGCACAAGTTATATCACCAACTCAACAGGTAGTAACTGGTAAACCAGCATCAACGCGTGAAGATGCTAGTGAGAATGCTGCGAGTGTGTTATTGAAAATGTTACAAGAGGTAAATCAATTGTTACTATTATCATCAAAAATTTTAGTAAGAAAAATATGTTAATTTAGAATCAAAACCAAAATAAAGTATTACCCAAATTTCCTCAACCACCTGTAAAATGGGTAATGCAAAATACACAAACTGGACGGGATTCAACACAACAACAACAACAACATAAATCCACAAGTAGAAATTATCAATTTAATAATCAGAGACAAAATTTGAATAGAAATGATGTAAAACAGAGACATACTAATGAAACTTTTTCAACACAAGGTGCAAGACGAACAAATACAACAACGAAAAATTCATTTGTACCACTTCAAGCACTAATCAAACAACATAACAAATATAACGCGCAATATGATAATAACAGAAATATGAATTCGTCGAATTCACAGTATAAAAGAGATGAACGTAAACAAGAGACCCAAGCTAGAGATACTGCGGTTAATAAGGTAGAGTATTGATGAAAAATCAGTGTTGTAATTACTTAAGGCGCTGAAGATTAATTGCATTATAAGATTTTGAGAATATATTTTTACGGAAGTTGTATACAGGGTGATTTACATAAGACTATAAGTTCTTATAATAAGTCGGATTTAGCGTTTCGAAAAATATTTCAAAGATTCATAGGAGAGTCGGTGGAGATCATTTTAGCAAAATTAGAACCTCGTAGCGTATTCGCAAGTTGGCCAGAACATGCTCGTTTTGATAGTGTCACGAGTTTCAAGCTAAGCACGTGAAACAACTTAGAATAACACGTAGACCCTTCCAACATTGCTTTTTTTATTTTATTCTGGAACAGATGGAAATGTTTCGCATTTTTTCTAAATGCAATGAAGAAGAGCGAAACAAATCAATGTTTTGTGAGGGTCTACAAGTCATTTTTAGTCGTTTTACGCGCTTAGCTCATTTTTGCAAATTGCGACTTTGGCCGAAACGAGCGTTTTTTGACCAATTTTTCGATGATCTACGAGGTTCTAATTTTGCTAAAACGATCTCAGGGATCATCCTATAAATCCTTAAAATATTTTTTGAATTGCTAAATAATATAACTTGTTATAAGAACTTATAGTCTTACTTGAATTACCCGGTATATTTTTTTTACAAAGCTTTAAATGCTTCGTAAAAAATGCTTCAGTCACCAAAATACTTGGTATTGTGCCAATATACCCAAATGTTGCGTTTCAAAAATCAACACCCTTTGGACCACATTCTGTCCTATCGAAAATCTTCAGTCAGTCTCAAATATAAAGTTGTTTTATATATTAATAGAATTTTAACATTTCAGGAATCAAGTGCTAAACAGGCTGAAACTTCTCGACCCAGAAAGACTAGAATTGCTGCCAATTTTGTAGGGAATAGGTCATAAAAAAAATCCAAAAAAGGCTTTATTCTCGTAGTATTACAATATGATCTCAAGTACAAAACTTGATTGACAAGAAATACCATTTTATTTTCAACTATAATTTGTCAATTATTATTATAATGGGATTATATTGTGATATAAGTTTATTGCAGTGTTTTACACCGTTTCAATTAAACAAATTGCATATTTTAATTTGATTGTTTTTTATTTGAATTTACCGCCTTTTGCTAGTGAATTTATTGATTTCTATATTGGCCATACTGGATTTTCTTTGTTACTATATTTGACAGATCGCTTTATTCGACCGGTTGCTTTTAAAAATGTATTTTTGTCAATTATTATTCTTTGAAAAAATTAATTAAATAGAAGAATTAATAATTGAAATCGTGATGGTTGCTAGTGATTTAGAGAAATTAGTAAAAGACCTGGAACAACAGGAATTAGAAGTATGAATATTTCATAACCTAGAAATTTTTCTAATTGAATTTATTTTTTGTGTGTATTTTTTTAAATTTCAGTCTCCAAATGGTGTAGCAACACCACAAGTTTACAAACAATTGTTAGCCATATATTTATATCAAAATGACTTGTATGTTGTTTAATTAAATTGATAAAGGATATTGAATAATTTTTGATAAATTTTTAGATGTAACGCTAAATATTTATGGAAACGTATTCCAGCATCTGTGAAATCATCAACACCCGAACTAAGCAATATCTGGCAAGTGGCACAACACATGTGGAAACGTGATTTTCCGGCTGTTTATAAAGCTTTAAATTCGGCTCAATGGTCCGAGCATGTTGCAAATATAATGAGTCAAGTTGAAGGTTTATTTCATATAGTTTAATTCAACTGATTGAAACAATATTTAATCGATTGTCTTTCAATTTATGTTTTTTTATAGATAAAGTAAGAAGTAGAGCGGTTGATTTAATATCACAAGCGTACTCATCGATAACGTTAGATACGATAGCCTCGATGACAGGTCTGACGGCGGATTTGTGTGCAGCAGCTTGTACTGAACGCGGCTGGCAAGTTGAGGCCGATACGCGAATGGTGCATCCAGTACGGCCGATTATAGAACAAACCGGACAGACTAGTAGTGAAGATCAATTATACAAATTAACGGATTTTGTATCGTTTCTTGAGAATTGAGTGTTTGTTTCATTAATTTTAAGGTTGTCTAATAAAGTATTTCATTAAAAAAAATAACCTCAATTATCCTTTTATTGACATTTGAGGTTATGTTCTTGTGTTTGACAAGTGACTTGCATTTGTTCCATAGTCATCTTTATTCTAATTTCTACTAAACAAAATGGTTAATTATTCGATTAATTAATGCTGATTTTAATGTAAATTAATTATTTTAGCATGGCCGACTCAAAGTTCGCACTACCGAAGAACAGAAACTACAAAAAGAGAAGGAGCAACAGAAGAAATTACAAGCCTACAGAGCTGGCATGAAACAAATCTTATCAACTCGTGATAAAGACAGTTATCAATATTCCTCGTTAATATTGTGTTCGCAATTATTACAAGTAAATCCCGATATTTATACATTGTGGAATTTCCGTAAAGAAGCTATTCTAATCGAGATTAAACAATGGTCAGTCTATACAAAAAATTCGACGATTAATCCTGTAATTCATTGATTTTAGCGGCGAGAATGAAGCAGATGATGAGGAGAAACTTGTGGATTTTCTCGAAAATGAGTTACGTCTAACTGAACAGTGCCTTGTATCGAATCCGAAATCGTACGGCTCCTGGCACCATCGCTATTGGGTACTGGACCACCATCCGCAACCGAATTGGAGTCGAGAATTCGATTTGTGTACGAAATACTTGACCATAGACGATCGGAATTGTAATTGTCGATTTTAATACAAATTTAAAATCAATATTATAAATAAACTATTTCAGTTCATTGTTGGGACTATCGTCGGCTATTAGTCAATAAGATCGGCGTAACTCTCGTTGATGAAATCAAATTTTCAACGGAACGCATTAATATTAATTTCTCCAATTATTCGTCGTGGCATTATCGTAGTACATTAAGGAAACTTGATAGGGATAGTGCAGAAATTGAATTGAATTTAGTGCAGAATGCTGTTTTCACCGATCCGGCTGATAGTAGTGCTTGGTTCTATCTGCGGTGGGTGTTGAGTAATCCAGATGTAACGAAAGCTAAACGACAGGAATTATTGGATGCTTTAGAACAATTACAAGAATTAGAACCGGATTGTAAATGTAAAAACAATTGTGTTTTTTTTTATAGCGTGTTGTTAAGGATAATTCAATTTTAGGGATAGTTATGGCCAAGTGTTGGCTAACTGGTGGTTTACACTTGTTCGATAATCGAACAGATAATCGAATCCAGTATTATAAGGAACTAATAAAATTGGATCCGTTACGTAAAGGGCACTATGAGGATTGTTTGAAAATTGCAAAAAAACACAATATCAACTAAAATACATATATTTGTATTAAATACAACGATTTTATTACTCTTTTGATTTATACTTGTCTAATTCGTTATCAATTTTTTGTTGAATCTTATTATCATCATCGATTTGTACCGTTTCTTTCAACGTACTGAATTTATTATTATTTTCAGTTTTACCAATCGCATCCAGATATTGTTGTCGCAAATATAGCACTGTATCGATATGTGTTTTGTGCTTTGTCGCCAAATCTAAAGCTCTAGAATTATTAAAATTCAACATTTTCGATCAAAATTGATTTAGTAGTCCTACTGACCAAATTAAAAATTTTGAATTGCGCGCCCATCAAAAATGTGGGTTGGTGAACCTGTATCACTAGATTGCTACGCAATGCTTACGTACATTTCTAACCTTAAAATTTTGAATTTTGATTGTGATTATTCTTGTCGTGAATGATAATTGTTTTAAATTTATTTCTTGGGTGTTAATTAACTGAATAGTATTTTTTTCTTGTTATTTTTTGTTTGACTTGATTATTTGAGGTTAAAAAACAATTTTCTTTTGAAAACATGAGTTATGTTTTTAATATGCCGGTAAGAGCTGTGTCAAAATGATCTTAACAACAATTATATATCCGTATTTTTACAGACCAAGTGCTGCAGACGATAAGCAAGAACGTTTAGTTTGCTGCAATAAAATTACCAAATATAATATAATAAGTAAGAACATTTTTAATTTTCGCGGCTTAATAGCGGTCTACTTTTCGTCGCGTGATGACGGATGTCGTCTTTAGTAACTTTTCTGTCATTTAGTATTTTCAATTTGGTCAATCGAACTACTATACAGGTTGTCCCGTAAGTCGCGCATTTGCCTCTAAAAGGCTGAGAGGAGATGAGTTTCTAAGACGAAAAGTCCTATATCATTTTGTTATCTGACGCATAGTTAATTAGTTATTAATTGAATCAAGCAGCCAATTAAGAGCTCGCTACATCGATAAATAGAGCCAAGGAAAGAATCTTGATGGTGGAACGTGGGAAGCAGACCAGTTATCAGGCTGGCGCGACAGCCGTTCAAACTAAGAGAGCACCTGATTGGCTACTTAATTTAATTAACTACTAATTACCTGTGCTGTGGATGAAATAATGTTACGAGACTTTCTGTCTTGAAATTTCATCCCCTATCTGCCCTTTAGGAGCAAATACGCGTCTTACGGGATATCCTGTACAATTATCGCTATATACCTGATCCAGTTGTGTAATTGCACATGATTATAAATAGCAAGAAACACCATACCGTTGTGCAATAGAATCGATTCGGCTTCCTGTACAGCACCGCCGAGTAGAGCCAAACTGGCCTTCTGTTGTGGCTTTGTTGGTAATTTCTTTACGTGTTGTATATAGTAAACTTTATCGAAATGATTGATTTTAGCGTACGCTTCTTCAGCTATCTCGATAACATCATCATATGATTGTGTTGCTAATACACCTAAACATGTCCATAATGTTTGATCATTGATTGTCCGACATAGATTCAAAGCATCATTCCATCTACCATCCTGTATATATTTGTGTAACATTGATGGGAATGGTGATATTGGTAGATTCATTAAAGAACCATCACCACGTCGTACCGAAACTGAATTTCCAATAAAATCATTAATTCTAGGATTATGTCCCAATTCCGGTGAATCATAATACATTGATGATAATTTTAATAGTGTTGAATTATACGCAGCTGTTGGACAATACCAGACAATCAATTGAGTATCTTGAATTGCTCCGATAATATTATCTTCACTATTCCATTTGAACGAATCTATTTTACGGCCTAATTTAAAGCAAATCCTGTTTGAATTCCTTATATTGACAATGTAAAGATCATGGGCGCGATCTAGGAATGCTAAATTTCGTGTATTTGATGGTCCCCATTGGTCTAATGCTATCTGAATTATTGGTATTGTATGCTGGAATATTGTCGATGATTCTGTAGTATTTTTTGAGCTTGATAGATCTATTACGTGTACAGCTGTGAAAGCGAAAATTGATTAAATTTTATTATTGATATTGTTCTATGTAATCAGTGGCGTAGCTGTCAATAAGCATGATATAATCATGCTTATAGGCAATGCCCATTTTTATATTTTATAACCAAGGCTTTGAACCTTTATTTTTTTTGTTTCGGTTAATTAATTTTCAAATTTTTAAATGTTACCTTAAAAAGTACAACCCCTAAGAGCTATTTTCAGGGTAACTGTCTTAAATATAGACAAATCCTCGGACAGGTTCCCTTTATTTTGTGATTTTCTATTAGCAGAAGAATTTTCATGGTGATATGTTTTACCATGGAATAGAGAATCCCAAGACAATCACCGCATACAATCATCTATAACTTCAACCCCCAACAAGGGGTGAGAAGGCGGCTTACACCTCTTGATATCCCTAGTAAGTCTCTGTCACCTAGTTTTTAAACCACTAAAAAATATAGAGCCGTTCCAGAGATATTTGAAAAAACTAATTTTGCAGAGGTAACATTAACCCCCAATATCTCTTAAGCTTAAACAGAATGAACTACTTATAAAGGGTCATTCACGTTGGACGAAAACTTCTTATGGAAACTCCCATTATTTGGCGAGCTATTCGAAAAATATTACGATTTATAGGAGGGTCTCTAGAGAACATTTTTACAAAATTAGAATTTTGTAGCTAATTTGGAAGTTGGTCTTCCAAAAATCATTGAAATCGGGAGTTTCGACCTCGTGTGGTTTACTTGTAAGATTGTATTGAGCGCCCTGGAGTATTGGTCACTGAGTTTCGTTGGGAGAAAATGAAAAGAAAAAAGGGCATGTCGGTCTTATATGTCGATTCGGTGTGCGAAAATAGTCAATTTTCAAATAGTGATTATTCGCTTGTTTTTTAAAATATTGTCAAAGATTGACGTGCGTTGAATAGAGCATTGCAAGCTGCATATTCTGAAGCGTTCTGTTTTAGAAAAATGTGTAAAAATTCTGAGCAGCAGTGAAAACTTTCGGACCTTGTTATTTTCGTACATTTTCCTTCAATATTGGTTAAAACCTAGCTTCTTGCCATGCAGACTTAAAATGAGCCTCCCAATATTGATTTTTTTCATTTTTCTTCATCGAATTATGGAAAAATTTTTCACTTGTACCAAAATACAATGGAGGAACACGACAAAAATCAATGTTGGGAGGATCCACGACTCATTTTATGTGCGCAGCACCAGGTGTTTTTTGACCGACTTCAAAATGAACAAAGAGGTTCTAATTTTGCGAAAATGTTCTCCAGGGATCACCCTACCAGCCAACTAGTAGGAACCAAAAGAACTATATGGTTTTAAATAAACAACCCTGTGTGTATTTATGACTTATTTCAAGCTTTGCTCGAGGGCCCAAAATTTCTAGCTACGCCACTGCATGTAACTAACTTTTAAAATCGGTGGCGTCTCGAACGATTAAAGTATCAGGTGCTAGAGATATGTGATTAGTTCGTAATGATTCCAATCTCATATTCGGCCATCTGGGTGTTGCAATTAGTCTGCCTTGATAATTATAAAGACTAACGATATTCTTCTCTACTAGTAGTAAGTGTCTGAAAATTAAATCATTGCTATTACGATTTTTATGATAACGATATTGTAATTACTCACTTTTCACAGAGTAATAATAGAATAACTGAGCCGTCTTTTAAATCGAAAATAGCAGGTGTATTCCAATTATTTGTATTATAAATATAGCATTGTGTTGGTGTTGTTGCAACTAAATGTTCATATTTCATCGATAATTGAATTACACGTTCTGATAATTCTAATTGTTCTATTGTATCATCTATAACATTTCTAACAGTAACAATTTTACGTTCTGTTATTGTTGCTGTATAATTAAGATAATGTACATGTCGTTCAACAATATGAGCGAAAACAACATGACCATTAGCACAGGCACCAGCTAATTGGGTACCATCATTAGACCATGCTAATTTATAAATACAACCAGTATTCGGTTTTTCCAAACAACGTGACCACTATTTTTAATTACAGGTACGAGGGATACCCAAAAATAATCGGAATCATATACTTCTGCGCATCTTCTACTTGTAGTTCACTCAATTGCACAAAAAGGAGACCACTTTTGGTGCGGCTGTGTAAAATCGGCTTTCGAGGATGGCCGTCTCAATATAAGAGAATTTTAACAGGTCAGGATTTGGGGGAAAAGAGTCGTCTAAT
>JAZBGW010001408.1:0-15715 GCA_037464815.1 Mylabris variabilis
TAATCTTATTCAATATTTTTCTGACTGACCATTATAATACGATTACATTGCAGAGATAAACTTGGATTGCTGTAATTGATTAAAGATAAACTTATTTTTCTTATATCAAATCGCTCTTAAATTAGATAAACTATATAGTTGCACAAAGTTAGTTCGGGTTTTATCTTGAAAAAGGCGAGATTTTGGAGATAACCCTGGTTGATGATATTTGTGAAATGCATCTAGTTAATCTTTTTCTTCAAATTATTATACATACGAACATATGAAGGAATATTGGTCGTTTTAGACACGTGAATTTGAGATTTAGATAATTATTCATTTTATTCACTTGAACATTCAAATTATTCACATTAAGTGAATACAATACGTTTTTGTCATTGTCGTCGTCGACGTTATTATTTGCTTTTTAATTTTTATAATTGAGCTACCTACACGTTATGGCAAATAATTATAACAATTAATAAATAGAAATAATATGCACAATAAATTTTTAAATAAAAACAATCAACGATTTCTCAACAAATTGAAGAATCAATAGAGATATCTGTTCGCATCCTAATCCACTCGAAAAATTATTGTTAAAAATAGAGAATGACTATAATTCATTAAATTTAAACAATTTTGTTATTATCCTCAATTAGAGACATGAAACCATGTCTATATTTTGTGTAACAATTCTGGATAAGTTGCTGGACCCTTATTAATAGAGCAATTTCAAGTTAGGAGAAAAACGTGTGTTTCATTGCCTTTTTGCCCATATGTGGAATCATAATTATCGTTTCTTTACCTCAATTTGTTTTCAATTAACTCCATTAATGTAATTTTATACATATAATTGCGTATTAAAAAAAATATTCGTATGCATGTATGTATATTTATTGTGATTATAAATTATCAAAACATGTTTGTTAATAGATTGTGTTTGATTTAAAAATTACAATTGAGAATTTCCATTTGTCTATTCACTATTTTTGCTTGTAGGTATATCTGTTATTGTTATTGATATTATAATTATTTATATTAGTTACAATTGTTTTTCCTTTTCGACCTATATCAACATACAGTGACACAAATATTTTCCTTGTTTATATCCACTTCTAATTGAAATGTGTTATTTCATTATATTTATAAAACAAATTCATGTTTCGCCCTTCAGTTCTGTTAGTTTTGTAATCATGAAGATAGTTAATCAATTATGAAATAATACTGTAAATCAATTTACAAAAAAAAATATAATGGAAAACTTCCATTACTCATATCGATTTGGAAAAAAATGTAAATTTTTCTGTATTATAAACAGAAGGTTCGGTTGTTGTTGTTGTTGTCATTGACGTATTTCGATTTTTTCCTTCGTTCATTTTTAATTCCTGTTTGTTTTGATTCTGTATTAATTTTAATTAATTTATTTGTGATAATTACGAAAATCGTTGCGTTCAGTTTATAGTGACGAAATGCTAATTTCATCAAAACTCTGAACGTTCATTTTGTGAGATAAGTTTCTATACCAGAAAAGAATCCCTACAACAATGTCTTTTAGATATTGAATAGGAAATTTCGAAAGTTCATAAATTTGGGTGCTATAACTAGCACTAATTATCGAGAAAATCATGTTGACAATGATTGCTCTTTTGACATTAGATAAAAATCAATCAAAGGACACCAATTAATTATAATTATTTATTAATGTAAAAATGTTTCTACTAATTAATTGTAATATATGAATTAATGTAAAAATGTTTCTACAGAATACCAATAAAATGGACTTTGGTACAGATCATACAATTTATAGCAAATTGATCATTGTAATTAAGAGAATCTTCAAACTATTGCAAGTCATCATTGCAACTGTTTTTGAAAACCGCGACATTTTCAAAAAAAAAATCCATTTTCGCCGACTACCTTATAAAAGTTATAAACTTTGCTGTACACTGTCAAGTTTTCCTTCCAGTGGCAGAGTTTCAAAATTGGGACTCCTCAGCCTGCGGCGTAACGGAAAATCTCAGAGCCCCCACAACAAAAGGGCCCCTCCACTTATACTTAATGACTTACCCAGAGTTTCAAAAACATTTATTACATTATTGAGATAAGATATATCAAGAAAATATATTTAAACTTTGTTGAGCGCCTTTGACACTGGGTCTCTTCTAACGCAGGGCCATCACTGAGTGGGTGGAGTTTAGGCTACTGCCCTCAGAAAAATTCAGCTCAACCTCTTTTGATAGCTATCGTTGTAGGAACTGAAGGATGAGGTGAAATATAATTACCCCAATAAAATAATTGCAAATGCAAGTTTACAAATTATTTTGAACAAAGACAGGATTTTAGAGCCCCTTTTGCGGTAAGGTAGTTCCTCTACTGTTTCCTTCAGAACTTTGCAACTGAAACGGGCTGTTATGTGAAGACACGTGTTGAGCACCCGCATGTGTCCACATTAGAGAGGTTTTAGATAACCTTCAATTATAGCTGGCTATAAATTAGACTATAGTCGTTCTATAATTTCGTCCAGTTTCAGTTTAAAGCTACATCCTTGAAGATAATGACGACCGTTTTGCTAATATTATTTATAAAAAACAAAAAAAAAACAACAACATATTATCGTAAATGTATTACGTAAAAATATTTAACATTAAAAAATTCCAACAAAATAAATAATAACAAAAGAAAAGTTCAATGTCAAGATGGTTCTAATTATAGAATTTTCAACAAGTTTTACTGCCTTTTCTGTGAATTTTACAAAAAGATCAACTGCGAAAGATTTTTTTCTGTTTGGCATACACTCATGCAGTACCCATAGATGCAGAATCGGATTATAACTGAGTAAGCGGGCACTTAGGGCCCAAAATCGATAGAACCCGTCGACGTTCAAACAAAATAATTTTTTACAAAATTTCGTTTAAGAATATCATTAGTTTTTTAATCTTTTAATCTGAGACACTGAAATGCGTAAAGCAGCCCTATAACGGCTATTTCTCTGTGCATTCGAGGCTATTTTCCGTTTTTTTTTTCGAAAATTTTGTCAAAATTCTGAATTCCAAAGGAGAATCTTAAGCATGTTTTTTTATATTTTTTCAAATAACTGGCCATAACTTAGCCAATATTATTCATTTGGCAATGATTGTCAGGCAATAGATAGTAAATTGATTGATTCCAAATTTTCAAAACATTTTCTGAGAGGGTCGGTAGTTTTTCGGAAAATTGATGAAAACGCCAAAAATTCAGTCCAAAATGTTTTGTACAATTTTAAAGATAAAGAATTATACAATACCTAATTTGAAAGCTTATCCAAGGGGAAATTCGATGACATTCTCGAAATTTGTATGGAAATGATCGGAAAAATTTCCCAACACTTCCTATACTATATTCACCTATTAAAAGCAATTAGTTTGAAAAACAAGTTTATTCAATTTGTAGAGAATTTTTTTAATCTCCGATTGTAGTTGGAACATTTTTCGAAAATTCTCGGAAAATCCGAGCTGATATTTTCTCAATTTTTCTAAAATAAATTCGAACTTACCGTAGAATTTCCCCTTGGATAAGGTTGTTTTGTTCGCACAAGTAGATAGGAGGCCGAAAAACGATATCGCTTACCATTAAGACACATAAATCCGGCCCTGCAATTATGCCTCACGCTTCTTTTTTGGCAAAACCAATTTATTTCATTTGTTTAATATACCGGGTGAGTCACCTAAAACGAAAAGTTCTTATGGCAATTATTTGGCGAGCGATTCGAAAAATATTTCAAAGATTTGAGGGTGGTACCTGAAGATCAATCATTTTAGCAGAATTAGAACCTTGTAGCTCATTTGGAAGTTGGTCCAAAAAAAGCTCGTTTTGAACAAGGCTGCGATTATCAAAAACGAACTAAGTACGTAAATCGACGAAGAATGACTCGAAGACCCTCCCATCACATTGATTTTTTTCGTTTTTCTCCACTGCATTCTAGAAAAAATGCGAAACATTCTCACCTGTTCTAGAATAAAATGGAGAAAAACGAAATTGGGAGAATCCTCGAGTCATTTTAACTCGTTCTGCGTGTTTAGTTCGTTTTTGAAAATCGCAACATCGCCAGAAAGTCAGAAACGAACGTTTTTTGACCAACTTCCAAATGAGCTACAAGGTTCTAATTTTGCTAAAATGTTCTCTAGGGACCCTTCTGTAAATCCTTGAAATATTTTTCGATTCGCTCACCAAAACTTTTCGTTTTAGGTGACTCACCCGGTATAAACCACATTAAATTCATGAGAATCGTGTAACAAACTAAAATTTCGCCGAATTAACAACAATACAACCCAGACAGTACAGAACAATAATTATCTAATCTATAATGATAATCTAAATTTAAAACAACTATTGATTATAATAACAATAACACCTTAACACTTTTTCACATTATTATAACGTATCTGGAAATAAACAGATAAATCATGGCACAGCAAACAATCGTTTTTATTTTCAAAATGATGAAAGCGAAATAAAACATTAGGTGTTTAAGTAAAAATAATTTATTTACCTAATCTTTTTTGTTACCCCCATTCTTGGGTTAGTTTTACAATTACATTATAGTTCCGTTTTATGCCTGCCTATGTATACACATATTTATTCTTCGCCAACTTTAAAAAAAAAAATAGGAGAGAAGCAATTGGTTTCTGTCGTTTAAATTAATTAAATAACAATGACTAGTTTTTAATCCTCAAAGTAAAGAAACTTGATAAATATCACAAAACTATATCTAGATATAGAAAACTGAATTGTATCACAGGAATAAAATTTCTACATAAAGCCAAAACAAAACTCGCTAATTTTAAGTACAAATAGTTTTGTGATATAAATTCTTAAATGGAACAAGTATTCTAACTTTGAAACCCAAAATCAAAACCCTTCCCCGCTATTAGTTATTATCATTATAATAATAGTAATGATGATGATGATGATGATATAAAACAGGACAAAATCAACAATGAATTTTCGGCGAAATTAATGAACTTTTGTTTTGAGTTGTTTCTTTGTTTGCCGTCTATCTGCTGATAGATAGTTTTTATAAAAGAATCTAGCAAATAGAACGAAATAACTAAAATACATTGCTATCGATAATTTGATATTGAACGGTGTAATTTGACATTCAGCGTGTTGTTGTAATAATTGATGTGCCCAGAAATTGATAAAACAACCAATTATCATTTGTATTAATTGTAACGATGTTATCAACATTGAAATTTGCCTTGGCGGACTGTAGCCCATTGCACGCAATGCATAATATGTATACATTATCGAATGTACACAATAATTCATAACAATAAACCATCGTGCACTGGCTGTTACTTCTGTATAACTATACCATGAATATAACAATACAGTTATGTGATGGTACCAATGTAAGAATATTAACGGTTGTTTTCTTAAAACAATAAAGATTGTATCACCTAATTCTGGTAATTTACTCAACACGAACATCCAGGTCCAGAAGCCGGATACCTAAACAATCAATTAAAATCGTAATTTTTTTACTCTATAATTTATATAGGTACACAAACCTTGTCTTGTTCAATAAATGATGGTACACAAACCGAATGGTACAGACCGTGATGGGTTAAAATATGTATAAATTCTGGTACAGTCCTGCATGCACCCATAATACTAAATGCTGCTAATAATGTATTCCATAAACTTAATACACCACGCAGCTCGAATCTGGGACGATTTTGCATTAAATATTGCCCACCGAATATTAAAATCATATAAATGCCAACATAATAGAAACCTAATGTCCAATTGTCCTGCATCCATGTGTGTGTCTCTTTATGCAGAAAACCGGATTCAAAATTGAACACATACGAATAATTTGGTAATGTGACTTGCTTGTATTCCTTCATGATTCTTCTTTTTTTTGAGAAACAACAATTAAATATACAAAACACAATAAATATATCACAAGTATATTCAAATGACTTGTGGAATATATCGAATTCTTATCAAATAGAGGTAATTTTAATTCAAAAAAAAAACAATCACAGATATTCCACACAATTAAATTCCAATACCGATTGCACGCCCTTTTATAACTTATCTACACTAATTATAATTTGCACATGCGTCAACCGAATAACTACATATAGCTAACCTTTTCTATCTTAGCTATTAGAGCTAACTATATCCCACTCCAACATCGTTTAATTAGGAAGCTATAAGAAAAAAAAAACAGTTGTAAACCGGTTTTTCTTAATTAGAAAATTAGAAAACCGTAAGCGTTCTGTTATTTTAGGTTAGAATTAGAGTTGGGTTTTTTATTTAGGACACCAGTTACCACAATAAACAACAGCCATGCGTACAAGCTACCATTAATGCGTGTAGTTACTCAACATTGCCACAGTTATCAGTGGCAAATATCGAAAATGATACGGTTTTTTAAATCTTTATTGAGAATTTAGTAATAATTGAAATCTAAAACTGAGAGATATTATTACAATAGTAGCTTATACACTAGTCTACGAATGTAAATCAAAAACTTTATGGCTTTAGTCATGTTGGCAACAATGCACACCTCACTGCAAACTATCTTCATCTTGCTCTACTGATGGTTACTGTAAGTTTCGTGTATAGTATATCCGGTGATTTAAGAATCTGACTATTTTAGTAAATTCTTTCACATAGAATGATAATTAAAATACTGTCAATACTTTACTTATATTTATTATTCTTTATAATTAGAGTACTCTTATTCTGATTGTTAAAATTAGATGAATTTTAGTTTAGTAATTTTCTTGATTCATTGGACTGACTATATTTTAATAATTGTAAAATTTAGAATTCTTAAGATGGCAATGACCGGATACAAGGCCTACTTTACAAACAAATAATTTGGTTTAAAATTATTTTCATATAATTATAATATTTAGAAAATTTAAATAAATATTTAAACTAACACTTTCAAATAGAATAATTTAAATGTTTTTGTATTTTTCCAAGGCAGGATAATTAAAAAAATTATGAAATGGCGCTTTTTTTTTAAATAATCGCCAACTGTTGATAACTAAAGTTACTAAATGGCAACGGCCAGTATTATAAGTTCCAAATTTATTTAAAATAAAATTAAAACAGATTCAAATTGCAAGTGCATCGTTCTGTAATTCATGGCTCAACTGTGTTTGTAAATTTGATAATTTCTCTTTCAACATTGTCACACCCATAATGACGATGTTTTCAGGTTTTAACGAACCGGCAGATTCGACATTGAAATAGAATTTGTTCGGTTTCAATTCCCAATTGAATTCAGCCTCATCTGAATAGAAAATAAGACTTTGATGTGAGTAACTTTTGTAGGGAAATATTGAAAATTCGCTTACATTGATCATCATCAAGTTCACTATATTCACTTTTGGGCCATTCGTCCGGTTTCGGATACAACGTGTGCCTCATTGCATTGTCTGGATCGTATTCGAACGCAACACCAGCTGTTGGATTCCATTTAGCGTGCTCCTTACCGAAACCTTTCTTAGCATAAGCACGCACCTTTAATTCTTGTCCTTTACGTAATTTTATAATTAATATTTCGTCAGTTTCGCCATATTCACTCGATTCATCATCACGATGTTTTGATGTTGCCGGTATAACACGGGGATCGCTGGATTTTAAATCAGCTGTGGTTACATGTCGGGTATGATCGTCAGTACATTTAACATCTAAAGTAAATTCGACACTGCATTCTTGACAGAAATCTGTACAACCACAATCACGTGGATACAATAAACGTTGTACAACATCATCGGAGATTAATGGAATTAAACCAATCCGATGTGCTAGGAATTCGTCGCTTAATACAGTTGAATTTGCTTCTAATTTCACCCAATCGATGGCTAATGTTGGTGTTTCAGCTATTAGAACACGGCGTATACTGTTCGCAACACTACAAACAAATAAAACAGATAAACAACAAAGAATTAAAATTAAAAAATTCACCTCAAATCAGTATCTTCAATATAGAATTTTACGTTATCATCAGTTAAATCGGTTATGTGCACCGACGGTTGATTTGCGTACGGCATTTCAATCAAAATTACCAGAAGTTACAGAGCTCCAATAAACAATCGAATCTAACCTATCTTTCAACTGTCAAACTGTTCAAATTTATTGTTGGCAACAATGTTACTAGAATAATCAGAGAAAAACTAAAATTTGATCAGAATTAAGATTGCTTGTCGAAAATTCGATTAAATATGTAGATACATTAAAAAATAATCTATAAATTCATGAATCTTTAATGAACAATTAGGGGTTTTGATGTTGTCGGTTTAGATTGGCGGCATTGTTTTACCTGTTTTCAACGTAAATCTAGTAAAAACGAAAATCTCCTACAATGGTTCGTTATGGTGAAAGCAGGGGAATATTGTCGGTAGATGTTGGTAGTGGTTTATTTGCAAAATCACGACGTGCCTAACAGAAAAAAATAAATTCTGTACGTCAACAACAATCAAAGATCTTTTTACTGTGTGTTGTTTTTCTTTTATTTTAATAATAATAATAATTAGAAAAAATCGTGCAATCTATTGGAAAATTGAAATACAGTTTAGATTAAATTCAATTCAATTATTTTCATTCGTTGGTATTATAACCGTGGTTGAAAGTTTCGAATACTGTACGAAAATTTTAATCGTTAATCGTTTTGTGTGTTTGTGGGGCGCCATTTTGTGTACAATTGCCGGTGGATTTTCCCTTTACTATTGCTTGTCAAACCAAAAAAATAATTGATTTTCCGTTAATTTATCAAAAAGTCTCAATAAAACCAATTGGCTTATCGAAATAATCGCTTTATAAATACGGTAAACATAGTGATCAAATATTTGCTAGATCACTTCTATTACCTATCCCCAGGTAAGTAACCATTTTTTCCCGATTTTTCCAACTTTTCCTTTAATAAAAAAAAAACAAGAATAATCTATCGACATTATTCTTATTGATAATTGTAGAAGTAATTGCGAGAATGATCAAGTGCGAATTTTAGAATAGACGATGACGATTGCAACAAGGGGACAACCACCAGTCAGTGGTGATAGTTTGGATTCAACACAGGTAATTGATGTTGTTTTTGTGCAAATATAGCATGAAAAAAAACACCAATTGTCTTCTATTTTTGTCTTAAAAATATAGAATCCAGTTATGGGAACTTTAGATGTTTCTAATCCTGCAACAACAACAACAACAGATTTACAACAACAGCAGCAACAACAGCAAGATGATGATGAAGATGTAGAACCGGAATTTCCAGTGGATAAGTTGGATTCTTTACACGAAAAGATTTCGAATATTAGATGGGTGGTACCGGTCCTGCCTGATCAAGAATTGGAATACTTATTAAATGTATCAATTGATTTAGCTAAACGTAATTTAGATATAAAATCGGAACCATGCCAACGTTTCTTTCGTGATAGTTTAACAATATCGTTTACAAAAATTTTAACTGACGATGCTGTATCCAGTTGGAAACCAAATATTCATATATGTATAAATCATAATTGTTTGAAATTAATTGAATTGTGTTGTATAAAATTGCCATATGATTGGTTTTGTTTATTAGATCTATTAGCAATGGCATTAAATCCAAATAATAAATTTCATACATTCAATTCAACACGCCAAAGTGAAACAATTAATAATTGTATTGATGATAATGAATTATATGCAAAACCATCAATGAATGATCCACGTAATCCACGTGGTTGGTTAGTTGATTTAATTAATCATTTTGGTGAATTTGGTGGTTTTCAAAAATTACTTGAACGTTTCCAAACTGGTAAAAATCTAACTGTATCAGTTGTCTTTGCTTTATTACGACCATTTGGTTTATGTTACGAATACTTAACACCGCACACCATCAATAAATATTTTTTACCAATATTGGTAAGTTGATAATTTTCAATTTTAATTTGTTTAACAATGATATTATAAATAAAATAGGATATGATACCTGGAATATTAGAGAAATTGACTGATGATGAATTGAAACGTGAAGCTAAAAATGAGAATAAAAGCGATATAATATCAGCAATAATCAAATCATCAAAGAATCTAGCATCGAGAATTAATGGACAAGATGAATTAATACGTACATTAGAAGGTTTTCGTTTAACAATGATCTTAAGACAGTTACAAATATCAAGTTTTAATGGTAAAATGAATGCTTTAAACGAGATAAACAAAGTCATCTCTAGTGTTAGTTATTTTCCAAATCGTCACCATAATAGTATCGATGAAGAAGAGTATTTAACACCTGAACGAATGGCTGTAAGTATTCCTCAATTCTTCTTCGATTATTAAAATAATTTTTGTGTTATTTTATATAATAGAAATGGATCAATGAGAATCATGTATTGGAGATTGTATTGCGCGATTCACTACACCAACCCCAATACGTTGAGAAATTAGAGAAAATCTTACGTTTTGTAATAAAAGAACGTGCATTAAGTTTAAAAGATTTAGATGCAATATGGTTATCACAAGTTGGTAAACATGAGGCAATTGTTAAAAATGTTCACGATCTGTTAGCAAAATTAGCTTGGGATTTTAGTGCTGAACAATTAGATCATTTATTTGAATGTTTTCAAACTAGTTGGACAACAGTAGCATCAACGAAACGTCAACGTGAACGTTTATTAGAATTGATACGTCGTTTAGCTGAAGATGATAAAGATGGTGTAATGGCACATAAAGTATTAACATTATTTTGGAATTTAGCACATTCCGATGATGTATCAAATGAGATTATGGATCAAGCATTATCAGCACATGTTAAAATCTTAGATTATAGTTGTTCACAGGAGCGTGATGCACAAAAAACTATATGGTTAGATAAATGTGTTGATGAATTGAAAAATAATAACAATAATGGTAAATGGGTATTACCAGCTTTAAAACAAATACGTGAGATATGCTTATTATATGAACAAAATACAAATGGTGGTAGTAATAGTGGTATTGGTGGTATTGGTAGTGGCCATCATCATAGTAGTCAACGTACACATCATGTTTATTATCGACAAGATGTTATTGAACGTTTACAAAGCCAACATTCATTAGTTATATTGGTAACAAATAGTTTAACACAGTATATGGATAATTTACGTGAAGTATATAAAAAGAATCCAAATATAACAGCTGAAACTTATATACCAGATGGACGTTATTGTCATCAATTACAAATACAGGAACGTTTAAATTTTCTACGTTTTTTATTAAAAGATGGTCAATTATGGTTGTGTAAAGAACAAGCAAAACAAATATGGCAATGTTTAACAGAGAATTCAGTATTCGTACAAGATCGTGAACAATGTTTTAAATGGTTCTCAAAATTAATGGGCGAAGAACCAGATTTAGATCCTGGTATTAATAAAGATTTTTTCGAAAATAATATTCTACAATTAGATCCAATTCTATTAACTGATAGTGGTATAAAATGTTTTGAACGTTTCTTTAAAGCTGTTAATAAAAAATTGGATAAATTGAAATCAAAACGACGTAATATTTTATTAACAGATGATTATGATTTAATTGGCTTGGATTATTTATGGAAAATTATAATTGTATGTAATGATAATATTGCTGAACGTGCTATATTATTATTACGTGAAATTTGTACAAATCCAAGTCCAAAATTACAACAATCACAATTAGAATTCCATGAAACATTTATAACAGAATGTTATGATCGTTTACGTGCCCATTATGATACAGTTCTAATCTTACAGAAATCATTACAAGAATTATTAGATAACAGTTACGATGATAATATGGTGATTATTATGAATAAGAATAATGATAATAATGATATAGACGATGATAAGAAACAATTAATAAATCGTATTCGTAGTGAGGCTGTGAAAATCTGTAGAATTATACGTGTATTATATGAATATATAAATGAATGTGATTTAAATTTTATTGGTGAAAGGAAAATATTACCGTTATATCGTGCATGCCGTGGTAAACATTTAGCATTTATTGTACGTTTCTCAAGTCCAAATCGACAACAAGTTGAAGATATGGAAATATTCACACATACTAATGATACGTTAGGATCATTACGTAAACAAATTTTGAAACGTATCCGACCTATGATACAATGCAAATTAGAATTGTACATTAATGGTGAATCTTTAGATCCGGCTGATGATAGAAAACTATTATCTCAATTACCAATCCGTGATAAAATGGTAATTCATTTAAAATTGTATTTTTTAAAGTAAATTTATTGATTTTGTTTTATAGTTGATTTCAGCAAAAGTGATGCAAATTAATTCAAATATGGCATCATCACAGGATAGTAGTTCAGATAGTTCAACATCATCACCACCACATCATCACCATCATCAACAACAACAGCAACAACAACAACAGCCACAACAACAATCACATCATTTACTATATGATAGTGGTTGTATTGGTGGTTTTAATACAAATCTAGAAGCTGAAAATCTACTACCAGGTGTATTAATGTCGACACAACATATTTATGCACAATTCTTTTGTCAATTATCTGAATTGGGTAGTAAATTAAAATATTCACAATTACGTGATAGTGCATACAGTTTATTACAATTAATGCCATGTGATACTGATACAATGGAGAAATTAAGAATATTATTTACACCAACTAATGATGATATTGATTTAGATGATGTTGTTGTTGATGATGATGATGATGATGTTGTAATTGATAGAAAACGATATGGCAATATAACAATGGAGAGTATGTTTTTTACTACAACATCATCACAAGTTTTATATAATTTAGAAGTATTATATGCAATGTTAATGCCAGCTTATGAACCATTATCAGAGAAAACTTATGAATTTCAATATAATTTTATGATATCCGGATATGCACATCAATTCTTAGAAATGTTAACGAAGAATAATTTTTTATCAACAACCAATGATAATATAACAAAACGTTCAGCATATTTAGTTGTATTAAAAATATGTAAATTAATCTTAACAACAGTAGCACATGTTTTGGTACGTTTAAGTGAAGATCATACACCACCATTATCAACAACAACAACAGATAATGATTTAACAAATCAAGATAATTTAATAACGACACCTGGTACACATTTGGGTTTAGCATTAAAATCTGTACCAGGTCATAGTGATCATATATTAAAACAAGTTTCAATTAAATTATCACAAGGTTTAGCACAATTAATTGTATCTGATACTACACCAACAACAACAACAACGAGAATAACAAATAATAGTCAAGTATTATTCAATCAAGCATTAAATTGGGATTTACCAGATTTAAATACAACATTATCGATAATACGATTAATATGGGCAGCTAGTAGTAATAATTTAAATGAGATTAATTCAACATTTGATAGATTACATGCATTATCAGATCCAAAGAATTTACAACAATTGGAATTAAATACGAATGATATATTATTAATTAAGGAAGCTATAGAATTATTAAGTATATCATTAATATTGAATCCAAAGAATTTAGAATATTTATATAATGATAAATGGTGGCCTTATTTTATTATAGATTTAATTTTATTAAATCCACATTGTCAGATACGTATAACAATTGCTGAACAATTAATAATTATATGTACATGTGGTAGTTCCAGTCGTTTAGCATTACAATTAATAATACAATTATTATTTTCAATATTAGATACATTAGTATTGAATAATGCAAATACATCACATGAATTATTTCAATTATTAAGTCAACTAATTAATGTTGCACGTACAATACATTTAACGATAACCAATTATCAACAATTATTAAAAAATGAGATATTATGGTTGAAGAATTGTAGAAATAAATCGGATATATTGATTGAAGGACATTTAGCAATAACAAGAGAGTTATTATATTTTTTAACAATTGAAGAGAAAATCGATTTAGGCTTAACAAACAATTTCATAAATGAAATATTAAATAATTTCTTATTCCCAGCAAGTAAATTATTGTTACAATTGAATAAATTTGGTAAATTTTTGAATAATAACGATACATCATGTATACCAATATGTGATACACCGCAAACACAACAGGCTGCATTCAATTTATTGATACCGTTATGTTTGAATTGTTGTGACAATTTCAAACAATTAGTCAATATGTTAACAGAGATGTTCTATTCAGGTAAAAAAAAACAATTATATTATCGAATTTTTGATTGATTTTAATTGCATCTAGATCCTGAAACGGCAATTGTTGAATGGGATTATTTGCCAACAATTGGTCCACGTCAAGGTTTTGTTGGTTTAAAGAATGCCGGTGCTACATGTTATATGAATTCAGTTCTACAACAATTATATATGGTTGATAGTATACGTGAAGGAATTTTAGCTGCTGAAGGTGCTTGTACAGATCCAAATGAAGATTTTACTGGTGATGATCGTTTAGAATTGGAACAACAACAACATAATCCCCATCATCATCATCAAACACATTTAGATGACCGAAATAATGATGTTGATACAACGGATAATAGAAAAGATTATAATGTTGGTATTTTAAAACAGGTACAAGCTATATTTGGACATTTGGCTTGTTCACGCCTTCAATACTATGTGCCTCGTGGTCTTTGGAGACATTTTAAACTTCAAGGTAATTATTATTTTACCGTGTTTTTTTAAAGGTGGTCAATTCGAACGAAACTCCTAGTAGTTGGCGGGCGATTTGAATAATACTTTTAAGGATTTTTAGGGGGTTCCCTAGAGATCGTTTTAGCAAAAGCAGAACGCCGTAGCTCGTTTGGAAGTCCGTCAAAAAAACGACTTTTTTCGGCAATGTCGAAATTTTCGAAGATCTACTGTATACGTAAAATAACTTTGAATTATTCGAGGATCTCCAAAAATTTGTGTTTTTTTTTTTATTTTCGGCCACTGTATCTAGAAAAGATTGAGAAACATTTTTCTCGGGCATGGATCATGTAAACATTGAAATGTGCTAGTTATACGCCTCTTCAGCTGTTTTATTTTTATCTTAATAAGTACAAGTGTTTTTATTATCGAATTATCGCATTTGTTTACTTAAACAAAAAGTTTCCTTGACATTGGAGACTTATAAGCTCTGTTCCAACTAAAGCCGCGTTTATGTTGGAGCTGTGATAAATGATGCGAGCAGCGACAAAAGCAGTGCGAATTCTCTTATTGTACGTTGCTGTTTATATTGGAGCTTCGATCAGAGCGTCGATCTGCACATTTTCGAGTGGGCATTCAAAGAGTAAAGACATTTATTATTAAATTTATTCAATATTAACATGAGTGATTCTGATGAAGAAATAATTTTATCTTCAATCGCTGTTAATTATTATCAGTGTTAAATCCAAGGGGGTGACCGAGGGGGAAATTTCCCCCGGAAATTTAAGATTCACCTCCGGAAAAATTACAAATCATATTAATAATGGCCTACTTTTAACAAGTTTCCTAGTAGGTGTTAAAATACGATAAGTAATTTATTATATTTACAGCTGTTTGTTAATTAATAATTAGACATATAGTACCTATACATTCAAATTTATTAAAATCGATTTTCCTCCCCGGGGTAAAATTTCTGGATTCAATACTGATTATTATGTTGGCAGATGTGTGCAAGGGCGTGAATTTGATTTTCACCCTATTAAAAATCAATGGTACATGTTTGGAAAGTTTCATTATCTTTAAAAAGATTTAAGGCAACGCCCAGAAACATTTATGAAATATA
>JAZBGW010001409.1:0-13845 GCA_037464815.1 Mylabris variabilis
TTATTGTAAATGAAAATTTATCATTGCAGGATTTACTTTAATTAGATTAACTCATATTGTTTTTATTCAACATCAAGTTGGAATCATTTTAATTAGGTTGTATATTTCGAATTATTTACCAGTCATCCTTCTCCATGTATATTTCATTAAATGTTGCAAGCTTTAGAAAATATACGTTTGAAATATATTTCGCCCCCCTTATACATGTTGTTTACAAACTACAAACTGGATGATTTCAATATAATTTCAACTGTAAAAGTTAACTTTTAATAATTACATCCGGCGAATAGAGTTTCATTTAAATGTCATCATAATATAGAGTTCCTCACTATTATTGCAATTGTACAAAGAAAAGTCAAAATTGCATATTGATTGGGGAGTAATCGAGGTATGGGAACAGTCTTGTTTACTTGTACGATTCGAATGAATTTTAAAGAAATTGAATTTCTCCATTATCATTCAAATAACATACATTATACGGATTATAATAAAGATATTCGTTGGAATTATCTTCAATCAACAGGTGCCACCTTTACGAGAAGCTTGAATTTATTTCAATTGCTTTTACCAAAATTATATCTCATGATTTATGTATACGTGTCAATTTCGCTAAAAACAACAG
This sequence comes from Mylabris variabilis, assembly GCA_037464815.1. Taxonomy (NCBI): domain Eukaryota; kingdom Metazoa; phylum Arthropoda; class Insecta; order Coleoptera; family Meloidae; genus Mylabris; species Mylabris variabilis. Next base: position 623 of record JAZBGW010001409.1, read on the forward strand.
CGTTTAATGTATGTGGAAAATTCAATTTTCTTAATTTCGATCGAAAATAAGATTCTGTTATATATATTTTTTTGTTTTTGTTTTTGTTTGCTATTGTCCTTATTTCTCGTTCGGTGATATACGTCAAAGTTTTATCAATAAAATTAGTTTTGATATTCTGTAGTCTTCCAATAAATTCCAGCTTATCTTGTTTAATGTTTCTTGTGGGGGGCGCGCAGTAGTTTCAAAGCTTGTTTTTCCCCGCCAAGTGGAATCGAATAAGGATCTACATACAATATAAGAAATTGTTGATTGGACCAATTCACCCTATTTATCTAGCACAAGTTGGCTAGCAAATGGCAAACTCTGCACAAGTCTCTCTAACCACCTCATCTATACCTTAGTTTCCGTTAAGTCTAGATAGTTTACAGGATAACCGGCGCCACTACCACCTTCTTCTCACCAACACAATGTGGTCGATATTTATTAAAAGGGACTTGATCTATTTCTGTTGAATCAACATATTTCAACTTATCGATGATGATAAACAGACAAATTGGTTTGTATTGCTGAAAATTCGTTTATTTATTTATTTTTTCATCGGCAAATGTCAAACAAAATCGATTATCTTTTAATAATAAAAAAAGAGGTGGATGAAAGTGATTGAATCATTTTGAATTTCAAATAGAGTAGACCAATTTTATTTTGTAAAACCGCCTGCCTGTCTCATCTACTTTATGTTTGGTCTACTTCATTGAGTTAGTCAGGTTTGCTCAGGATAGCTGCCGGATATGTAGTCCGATGCGGGAAATTTTATGTAGATGGAAATCGTATTCGCTTACATTGTAAAAGCACAAGCTAATGCTTATATTAAAAGAAAAAAAAAGGTATTTAAATAATTCCACCAATTTTTTCGTTGTCCTTTTAACACTACACCTTTTCCAAGTATAGTTCAGATATTTTCAGTCGTAGATTGGTCAATTTTATTTCAGAAATCATCAGTTGTATTTCTGATTTGTAAAAAGTATTTTAGAAATCGTGATTAGTAAATTATTATGTTTATTTCATTCTTACATTCAAGCCAGGTACTGAAGATGGTTGGATTCAACCGAAGCTTATACCGAAAACAGTAAATTATTTCTGTGATTTTAACAACAGCATTATTTTAATACCTATATGTATTATTGTATATGGTCTGAATCACAGTTAAAATTAGATATATAGGGTGAGAATAAAATAACGCATAATCGCCATAACATTTTTATTTATGAAAATTTCGAAAAACGCCGTGACAGGTAACTTTTTATTTTTTAATCAATTAATTATGACTGAGCCAAAACGGTTCTACTCGTTACCATTGTGAATAAATGATGTCATCATCAATTTTTTTAAATGGCACCCCATATTTTTCATTGCATTTTCGTATGGAGAATTTGTTTTTACTTTCAGATATGTAAAAATATGAGGAAGTTACATTAGAAAATTTTTTAGAAAAAAATTCTTAAAAATTGCAAGATTTTCTGTCATCAGAATACCTATACATCAACATAGTATATGAAAAACAACACCTTAGAAGCCTTGATTTATTACTGAATTAAGTAGGTGTATATTAAATATTTGACAAAATGATCGGAAAATATGGCGAACTAATTGTCAAAAATAAAATTGGAAATTTTAACGATGGTTACTCTGTAGGGAAAACAGGAAGTAGATAGGACTTCCAATTACAATAAAATTTCCAATTTTATTTTTGACAACTAAATCCGTCATGTGTGTTAATTTTGTCAAAAATTTAACATATGTACAGTTAGGTGCATAAGAAAGGTGACGATAGTTGTGAAGCTGTGTGAGTCAGGTTACTGAGGGAGGTCCTCACAACGTCTAGCAGGTCAGATCAAACACAGTAGGCAGGAATAAGGGTGTTATATTGTTTATTTAAAGAGCGCCAGACAAAAAGTAAAGTATGATAAGTTGTCCGTAACAACCATCTTCCCTTCAAGATGGAGAAAGTTTGGTTTACACAACTAAAAGAACGGATATTTTGCACTCAAGAGTCGTCACCTATTTTATGCACCCGCCTGTACCTATGTAAGTATACTTGATCCTCTACAAAATTAATGCTTGCAATGCTTATTCAAAGGTGTTGTTTTTCATATAAGTACTATGGATATTCTGATGACAGAAAATCTTGCAAACTTTGTGATTTTTGTCTAAATTTTTTTTATGTAACCCCCTACTATTTTTGCATGTTTGAACGTAGAAAAATATGCCCTACCCGAAAATACAATAAAAATAGGGGGTGCTATTCAAAAAAATTGTTGGTGATGTTATTTCTTCACAATGGTAACTCGTAAAGCCGTTTTAACTCAGTCACAATTAATTAATTAAAAAATAAAAAGTCACCTGTCTCGGCGTTTTTTGAAAATTTCATAGATAATAAAGTTATGATGATTATGCATTACTTTATACTCTCACCCTGTATAAATTACAAATTAATCTTTTCTGATAACTATTTTATGTTTCTGCGAACTACATTTCATAAATTCTGAAATATATTTTATTTCATACTGTCCAGTAAATGGTTGTTTACAGTATCAACTTGCGGCCGGTAAGTGGGTTATAACAGTTTCTTAAATAACTGACGATTTCTAAAATTAATCTATTACTTTCTGACTTACAGTTGGAAAGGGTGTTGTATAAAACAGAGAAAATGAATCTTCATTCATTGCGAAACTATTTAATTCGTTTTCTTATTTCCAAGTTGAATCTTATTTTGATACATTGACAAGAACGTTGAATACAATGTGAGCTTCTGTGTGCCGATGACTATACAGATCTCGTTCACTTGGCATTTGGCTTTAGAGAAAAGTGCGAAAAATACGTTGAACGAATACGAATTGATAACAAATGTCGTCATTTATCTGTAAAAGAGAAATCGAAACTTTGTTATCTAGATAGTATTTTTTTCCATTGCCCTTACTGGAACTTGTGGAAATTCGTTGAGAATTTTTATTAAAAGCTTTACAATAATTTAGTGTTTAAACGTATATATTGTGTCGCAACAGAAACTGTCGAGTTTTCATGAGAACTAAAAGGCATGTTCAGCGGCACTCGAATAGTTTCACCTCATAAAACAATTTGGTAATCGTTCGCTAAAGTGCATTGAGCAGTAAATTATAAAACGGTCCATATAGTCGATATTTGGTGAAGGTGAAACTACCCTTGTAGCACAAAGATAGATTTTTTTTGTTAGTAATGTAGTTTTAATGTTCTTCTCAACCATAAAATTATTAACATAAAATAGGGTGCCGGTGGCGGTGGCGAATAATGTTCGTTATATAGCCGACACAGGTGATAGCAGCATAGCCATCAATATTAAACATATCCATCACTAAACTGACATATCTATAACGACAAGACTACCAACATTGTCATCGTTCATTTTATAAAAATAACCACTAATTGGTTTAGTCAAGTTTAATTTTCTCGTTTTCTCTTTTTTGTTATTCAACAAAAGAAGGGGTTATAATATAGTTGAATTATCTTTGCCCTTTTGTGTAAATCTATTGAAGGAGGGAGGCAACTCGACTCGTCGAAAATTACTTGCGACACCAGCCTCCAGTTTACAAAAAGTTTTTGTAATTAATATGAAGCGAAAATCTGTCTTGCCTTTGGCAATAAAATAAGTTCGTTCAGTAAAACGAGAACAAGCTAGCCAAAAGAGAAAGCATCAGCAGAAAATGAGTGCGAATGTAATTTCAAGATTAATTTCCAAAGTGTGTTTGCCTGAGGATAGAAAAAAATAATAATAATTCGGCCACGTATATATACAATAAAAGAGAACCAAAACAAATTCAGATATCAAGAAGTAATGTCAAAACCTAGCAATTTTTGTTTTTCAAATCCGGCACAAAACAAAATGAAACTTTCCACATTTAAACATTAATAGAGACGTACAAAATCAAGGATTTTTGTTTATTCACTCATGTGATAAAACGTGTAATCGTCTAAAAGTGTATGAATGAATGGAATCTATTGTTGGCATACAAGTTGAACGAGGTGAACTGGAAAGAAAATTTTATACCGCTACAATACCATTAAAATCGGATGCCTGTCCATATGTTGACAATCCCACGACAAACAAACAATATACACTTTGCACCAGGACAAATTCAAACACGATTTTAAATCCCCTTTTGGGTGAATGTGGCACGCCTTTAAGTAACAGAAACATATTTTCGATAAGCTTCTTTAAAAGAATTACACTGTTTTCTGTGAATCAAAAAAAAGAAGCGATAAGAGAATGTTCGATGAAAGTTCACAAAAGAAAACTCCAATATATATACATCTATAGGTATATAAAGTGTATGTGTGTGTTTGTGTGTACAATTCTACCGAGGCGCATCAGTCCGAAAGAATAGTTGGCGTAATGAACATCGCGCTAGAGTTCACTCTGAAGGGAATATAAAGAAAACTTTAGTGCTGAAAGGGGGGGAGGGTGTACGTGTAGATGTTCAAGAAGGCAACTGTGGATAGGGATGACGGGGAAGTGGCACTAAATTTCATTTTCTTGTTGGAAAAAGTTGGTGTTCACACGACGACATTCTTGAAAGATTTGTGAAAAAGTCGCCCATTTCACAATTCAAAATAACCATCATTAGATTGGTTAATTTATAATTAATTTACTGGATAAAAATTAGTATTAACCGCATAATAATATTCATGATCGCCACTACAACTATACAATCATATTATCCATAAATTGCAATATCATCGAACAATGTAATTAAAACTTCGTTCAAATTTCAATGTTTAATTTGACGTTCCTCGCCCAACATTTGAAGATAAATTTGATATTAACATGAACTGCGGTTTGACAATTACATCGCACATACATATTCAAATTTTGTATGGAATTTAAGTATCCAACCACTATATTTTCTATTATATCGATATATAATGATAAACTGAAAAACAACTAATTAATTCAATTTTCGATAAATTTTTGTTGTAAATTAATATAAATTACGATCGCTTTTTTTACATTAATCTTGTCATCTTTAGCGTAGCAGCAGGGACGTGAAAATATTTCCTATATGTTGGCCGAAAGCCAGTCGAATTGGTGGTGTGTTATCAATCATCCCTTGTAGACACACATACACACACACATACGTATTCTCGTCTACTTGAGTGCATTTATATTAAGCGACCGACCTCATCATATCAAAGTGTGATCCATCTTCCACGTACAACTCGACTATTTTTAATACAATTATGTCAAAAATGATGCAATGTTGCATTTTTGAAATTAGACTATTCAAGTAAATTTCACTCTTATCTATCAAGATCCATCACAAATTTGGTGGTCCACCCAAAAAATAGAACAGTTGACTTCCCGAAAATTAATAGTCTCTTCTTCCCTGTTTGCCTTGGCCCGAAATCCGGTTCTCTTCAATCTGTAATTTTTGCGAGTTATCATTGTGTGTGTGTGTGTGTGTGTGTGTGTGTGTGTGTGTGTGTGTGTGTGTGTGTCTATAAATGTTGACTGAATGTAATAGTCGGACGGATATTTTCAACAATATACAGTGTTTGAAATTCACTACTATATAAACTCGTCTCTTCTATTCTCCCCATTGTATACAGGCATTAATGAAAATGAGTGGAACGAAAGGATAGAAAGATACCCAGATCTGTAAGACAGATACAGGACTTTGAGTGTGTTTTTATGTTTGTCCCAAATGAAATTGTCAGTCTTGTCTCATTTAAATGCGACATTACCAATGAATATCGCATCATTTCATTAAATACCATTTGAGAATATCTCGTCTAGATGGAAAAGCTAGTCGCTTTTCTCTTAAAGTGATTTAAAAGAAAAACAATAGTAGATTGATAGACATAAATGCTGATGTACATTTCAAATTTTCTTAATTTACAACAATTTTCTATTGTAATTTTATGTCATTGTCTAATGTGCAATCCAATTGCAGTCTATCTTAATTTGTATGCTAATATTGGTGTTTGCTTGAACCTTAATAATGCCATGTTTATTCACTAACCAGACCGGACCTTCATTGACTACACAGGGAAGTTTGCTTTTATGCACTCAATTGTAATGAAGAGGACAAATATTTACACAACACCTGAGAGATTTTTATTGTCTATTATCATCATCCACGCCTTAGTTATACCCATTTCATATATTCCATCAACTGATCAATCCATAGACAAGTCTTCAAAGTCAGTTCATGGAAAATTACAGTCTATTTTTTAGTTATAAGCTACTTACATCTTTGGAAATTGACAGGTACGCTTATAAAAATGAATATTGGTAAGCTTATTTTTTGGCTTTAATTCACGAGAATCTTACATCAAGTTTTTTTTGTCTTCTGTTATAAAGTCCAGAGGTCATTTCGGAGTATAAAATTGTAGAAATCGATAGTTATAATCGTTATTAAGTCTGAGATTTAATTAATGTTGCTGGAAAGTTTATCAAAAGGCAAAATGTTTGAAAGTTTACATCAATAGATATTGAAAAATGTTCGTGTTAATTAAATTCAATTTTATTCTATTATACTAATTAAGAAAACTAAATAGGAGCATTATAATTGTACGATCTGTATGTAAGTCGTCATGTCGCCGATTTACATAATTCCACTAGTAAAATTCGAACTGAATTCACATGTACTGCGTGTTTTCGTTTCGTACACATCTACATTCAATGCTTACAGGGTAAATTTGAAGATTCCCACCCTTCGTTAAATTCTTGTCTTGCCGTGGGGTGTCTGTCATCTTTCAAACTAATTTTTTTACTATGTTTCTTGCTATATTGCAACTATGAAGGAGGGAATTTTGATTCAAAATTTACCCTGTATATTGAACAATTTATGAAACTCTCGTATATCTCAAACTATTAAACTTTCACCTTTCTCTCACAACACTATAGTCGTGATGAATTTTGTAGGCAGATATGAATATGACAAACGAACCTATTCATAATTTCTAACTCAATAGTTGAATCATGTTTGATAAAATAGGTACGAATTTCCAGACATATAGAAATTCAACAAACAACGTACCTACCATGCGAAATGTCTTCTATTTTCGTTTAAAACAGGTGTAGAAAGTAGATTCGTATGACATCTTGAACTTTATAAAACTACCCTACACAATAGTCTTAGATGAGAATTAACCTTAATGATGGCATGATTGTATAATAAACTCAATATAAACTAGATCCCCTATTGTTATTAAACAGATTATAGCAGTCACTAACTACATGTTAAAGATTATAATCCAATTAATATGTAATTAAAAGAATTTTGAAAACTAAATCCTTTTCAACTTATATTCAATACTTTACCACCATCTATCTCCACCATCCTAAGAAACTTTCCAAATCAAACTGAATTATAACGAAGTAAGTTCAAAGTTATTATAACCGCCCCACATAATCCATAATATCGACGATAACCGCATCTATTCGAACAGAGGACCGATATTACAGAATTTCAACAAAATAACAACAACACAAATGAAATGACGGTAATAATAAAAAAAATAGAACAAGATCGATTTTTGTTTCGTACAATTCCAATTTCAATGGACATAATTCTATTGTGATACCATTAAGAGTGAATAATTTTTTAAAAGGACCTATTTTACATCACCGAATCGAATAGGACGATGAAAAATAGAGGGAGAATGTTAATGTAAATGAAGTTGACGAAAGAATTTTAAAAAATACGAACCGAAATAGGAACTACCAAGGGTCGATAATTGCAGGCTAATTGGTTTTTTATCTGAGGGTTGGTTAAGTTGAATGGTAAAAGTGGAAGCGTGTTTCTGCATGGAATCAAGTATGTATTTGTATAATGTATAAGTAATAGTAGAAGAGTAACGGGGGAAATGAAGAAAGAGAGAAATAAGGGAGCAAGGCTTGGTGGAAGTTAAGAAATCTGCTTATTGTATACAAAGACATGGCGGAGTGTCTCTTGACGTAGAATGTTGTTTACAAACCCCTTAAGTGCTTTGGAGTTTCTTTGGAATACCAATTAGCGCTTTCAACATAGATAGGTAACCGCCTTCATCCGGTAAGCGGTACAGTTTGAAATCAATTAATTCAAATTTTGTGCATTTCATTTGACATCTCACTTAATTAAGTTGAACAACACTCTTTATTCATATTCCGTTCATTATATTGGACATCATTTCCACTGATTATCTATCCGTTGTTAAGCAATTTGAAATACAACAAGACAAAATGTAGAGAGACAGAGGGATAGAGAAAGAATTACCCAAAAAGAATTCAGCGTAGAAGTTTAAACTGTGAAATTTCACCCTACTACTGAAGACGAATATTCAGAAGGTAAAATGAGAAAAACAATTGAAGCAATTAATCCAAGAAAAACTAATCAAGCAAGATAAATTGCTTGGAGGGTGGTTGGTGCGCGCCTGGGCAAAATTGCTTTATAGTCGTGATAAAATATCCACCTATTTTAATTGTGCCTACGATTTATAAAACTAAAAACCGACTGCATCGTACACTTTTCCAATTTCCGTCGTTCAAAATATCTTTCTCTACCATTCACTCGTCTCTCTGTTTCGTCGAGTTTTGTTTCTATAAAGTCAGTCAACAACATCTATATTCATATGAAACTAGAATACACATTGATTCCTATTTTCTGTTGACAATAATACAAACAGATTCATATCGTAAGATACATATTTGCATAACAAATAATCTGGAAAGTTTATTTTTCGGAAGCTGAGAAAATGACAACTCCGGATGAGATTGTGAACAAGAATTACATTGTTTGAGGAAATTGTAGATTGTAAATAATAATGTTAATAATAATAACAGTATTGATATAAGATGAACGGGGAAATTTTAAAGTAGAACAACAGTGGATTGGTGAGTTTATTCGTATAATTTTGCCCCCAAGCCATCTCTATTTCTCTAAAAATCCCATCTAACAGGAAGTAACGTAAGTGAATTTCCTGTAAAAAGCAACGCAACGAGCTACAGTGCACTAACTGCATTAAGGACAGTACACTTCCAGTTAATAGGCTGCTTTCAACCAGATCTGTACTCGGTAATGGACTTTATTGTGTCCAATACTATACGGTGGACGGTATACAGTCTGAATATTCACTTTGAATTTGTTGCCCTACCAAATGGACAGTTCCTGTAAGCAAGTCGTTTTTTTATCTCCACTCACCAACAATTTTCTATCGATTTTATCAATTTTTCAAGAGTCAATTTTGTAAATACTGTTAATTTATTGAACGGTAATCTATAAATGTCAGTTTTTTCGACTATAAATCATCTAGTGGGAGTATAAATGTAAAAAAAATACCTCGGCAGTCTATATTGAAATGTTAATAATTTTCTTTGGGTATGTTTTCGTGTCTTATAGTTTTCGATCTCCCAACGGCTATGAAGGTTTTAACCAACATCATCCTGATAGGATCGTCGGTACTAACATTGCCGGTAGCTTATCAACATTATACAAGAGTGTCATCACTTATGCATTACGTAAACCGTCTGCAGAACGATCTCTTGGGGCTTACCATTGGCTTCACCTGTTGAATGAGGAACAAAGCCACACACACACACACACACACACGCACACATCCACATTTACGTCCATATAAAATCGACTGAACACGGTATTTTAAGTAATCCTGACATGAAAAATGACTATCAATCTCGTACAATTTGCATTCAATATCCGATATTACATCGGCAATCATTTAAGCAGCAAGTAACTAACTTAAAGCTTTTATATTTCTCGATAAAGGAAAATTAAATCCTTCATGGTGCGCATCAAAGAAGCAACATCAAAGCACATACGTATATATAGAGCTCTCGACTTTATTCAAAATTTCCAGTTGCTGTCATGCATGAAATAAATTGCCTGTAACTAGACCAACCAAAAACTGGTGTAATGAAGACATCAAAAATATGATTTTTTGATTAAAAGAGAAGAGAAACGTTGTGATGAAAGGAACTGTAAATAAAAACCAAACTAATTTCGCTTCTCAATTACGATCCCTGCCTCTTTTCCATGTTGTCTATTTCAAATATAAAATTCATTAGAACGACTGCATGTTGTGTCTTCTCTTAAACAGAATGAAACTTTCTTGATAGTTGTTTTGAATTTATGAAATTGTTTCATGATTCTGAACGAAAACATTAAGCTTACGTGGAGGAATTGGTTGGAAACAAATTTAATCCGCAATAGAATCCGACATTCTAATTTTCGTTTCGGTACGGAAGAGATTTAACAGAAGAAAAAAAGATGGGAAAAAAGTAGCTGAAACGACAGAGGTAAAACGGAATAATATGTAAATGTAAAGTACCTAGTATTATATTAGCAAGACGTTTCAGAGAAATTGAACCTGCCTAAACAACGAATTAAATTGAAGTTGACTTTTAACAAAAATTGCGCGCTCCCTTTGATGTTTCCAAATACAAAGGCATTACAAAAAAATAAAGCTACAACAGAAAGCAATATCTACCTGTTAAAATAGTTCTCGTCTGTTAATTAAATTTGCTTTAATTTGCGTAATTTGAAACTTTCTCTTTACATTAATTATGTTCTATTTTATTGTTACAGGTAAGTTGAGATGTATTCGATACGTCGAATATTGGTAAGGCATCTTTACAACTAACAATAAGAATCGGTGTTTTATTTAAATTTGAAAATAATTACGAAACTTCTAGTAAAAGCTCAGTTGATATTCGAGTTGCTTCATTAAAATAATCGATGTCTAAATATCGTTGATTCTAGTCTAGTATTGTGATAAGGCCCATTTGCAATTTCATTCCATTTCCTATCGTCTGTATGAATTCAGTTTTATTCAATTTCAAAATTTACACTTGTCGCTATAACAACAATGGAAAAACACCGAAAATATGTTACAATATATGTATGTATGTACGTGTAGAGGTAAAATTCAAATTAATACGGATGCATTTGAGTGTGCATTCAATTCATTGAAAATTCCTCGACATAATTATATCACCGTTTTGCATCGGATAGTGATACGAAAAACGGGAATTATTTGATACTGCAACAAAAATCTATCCACCTGAAATTCGAATTTTATTCCACTTTTGTCCTTTGTGTTGCACAATAGAAACAAAACTGTATTAACAATATGAGAAAAGCAAATGTGGATACATCTGGGACAAACTCGAAGCAGTATACTCTACTTTATACCATCATTGTGAACAACTAGGTCACCGGTGATAAGATAAATGATGTGCGAATTTCTCGTAAAAATAACGAAAAATACGTAAATAAAATAATACCTTATAGAAACTGTTCTGGATGGATTACTTTTATTTAAAACGCCAATTAATTATTCCATTTGTTTAAATTTCGTTTTTGTTGTCGAAATGGTAAATTCAAACCATAAAGATGAATTATTTATATTATAATTTACCATCTTATACATGGTAATTATTAAATTTTGATATAAAGAATAAATTAAAATGTTTCAAGATAAAAGTGAAGTATATAACTTGATGACATTTCTTGCTATTATTAAAACGAATAGAAACTGATTAAATATTTGTATTAAATTTAATTTTCTCTGTCGACGTTTTTTGGCTTCTCAAGACATTTAATAAGAGATTTGTTCAGATTTCATCGAAAAGTCAAGATGTAATATACTGTCTTATATTTGTCTATATGTTGTTTGTTCGTCCAGTCTTGATCTTCTTCAAAACATAGAAAAAGTCTATTCTTTTACAAAGAACTAGAAATAGAGGTATATTGTAAGGATACATGTTGTTGATATTCGTATGGATAGATACATATAGAGGTAAGAGGATTTATACTTTTATATTTGATAAAAAGGATATATCATCAAGAAATATGAAATGTCAAGTTGTTGGGGAAAAATCCTTTTAATGTACTGTACAAAAGAACGGAAAACAAGCTTCTATTTTCTTGTTAAACAAGAATAAGCTGTCTAAAAATAGGTGTATGTACATACAACGAACTCTACGCTGATGACAACGAATCATCTTTCTATCAAAAAGCCCGTTGTTATCGTATTCAATATCGAATAATCACCAACGATAATTGTAAAGATGCTGGAAAAACGACAACTCCAAAGTGTAACGAACGAATTCAACAGACCGTAGTAGGAACTTATAATAACAATGTTTCGTTACGACCATGTAGCTAGGTCGCAATTTCGACGGTCGTTTGAGCTTTTTTATCGGACAGTTATGTGCAAAGTTTAATGGTCTCTCTCGTATATACCGACGAAGAACCACCGTAAAGTAGGTGTTACATTCAATGCCATTCTCACCGTCATATATTCACCTCTATTTCTTTCTATTTTAAAGCCTCTAAGCTTGTTTATATTGCATCGCTTTTAAAAAGCCCGATAGAAAATAAACAATTAGTTTAGAAGAAATTGAAAAAAAAAACGAGAACACAATCCAAGTTGAAGGCAAATGAAGTGAGACTTTTCGTTTTCGCAACTTTAAGTGCTGTGGCCGTATAATTTATTAAATAAATTAAATTTTTTCGGAAAGTTAAAGGGTAATCGATTTGACTTGGTGAAAAGTTTAGATTTGTTCAACGAAAAATTCATCAAAAGAAAAAAATTGCAAGTATTTAAAACAAATTAATATTGATGAGGAACAACTAATTAAAAATCTCAAGAAACTTCCTCTTAAACTTTCTGTTATTCAAAGTAAAGTGTTTTATCATCCCGGTTCAAAAATCTGAATAAAGTTACAAAATTTCTTTCGACAAAACGAAATTAAATTGGTAAGGCTTGTTGAAGTTGAATGTATCTAAACACGAGCGTTGTATTCTTTTATTATACAAATGAATAATTTCCTAAAATGCGTGTCAGTCGTGTGTAATTTCTATTTTCAGTGAAAATACTCTGGACACCTGCCAATTATGCTGTTGCATGTGTAATATTTTCATCGGCCGATTGCGACCACCAGTTGCTGAACAAACTGTTTCCTGCTGCTTACAGTATAGCAGTATGAGAGAAAAAGAGAGAGATAGTGACAGAGAGTAGAAAGCCTGTTGCTCCCAAAAACTATTTCTTGGCCGCTTTTGCGGTGATTTACTGCTTAATGGCGAAACCAACCAAACTCAAATCGATTAAACACTGAATAAGAAAATGGATTGTGAAGTTTTAAATTGTCGTTTTATAGAAAACGTTGACGGAAAGAAAACGACAATTGGAGTTTTAGTTGCAAGAAT
>JAZBGW010001410.1:0-15706 GCA_037464815.1 Mylabris variabilis
TGTGTCAAATATTTGACAAAGAATGGTGCAACCCACCCTTAATGTCCCATCATTAAGACACACCCTGTATACACACACATATAGTGCTTTAGGATCTTCGTTCAAGACATTATTTGTTATTAGTGATGTAATCAACAGTTCGTATTCCCTACATATTTCGTCATTTAATTAAAACTTTTATTATACAGACTACAATAGGATTTCTAGTGGTCTTCATCTACATTCCATTATAGTGGCAATGAAATGTTGAACAACTATCGAGAGGACAGTGCAATATTAAGATGATGGTCTAATTTCGGACAATCCAAGACCTACCAGTAGTATCTAATGAATCCTGGAGTTTAATCGTTCTATATGTATATGTATAATGTAGTTATATAGCACCAACTTCGAATTTACTCAATATTGAATTTTGTACAACGTCTCACACAATTTCCAATTATTAATCGTACAAGTACAACTATATTGTTGCTAGTCATTTGGAGGTGACACGTGCGTGAATAGGATTCAGGGAAATTGCCTAGCATTATATGCTTAGATTATAGTTGGATTACGAGTGAAATTTCTATACTAATTTCTACAATTTAAGCCGACATTTTGCAATTTTATTCTCGTTGCATAGATGCAACGTAAATCCTTGTAGTAAATGGACGATCAATATAAAGCTTATCGTTCGTTTATGTACACCTTGGTGTATAAAAAAGGTGAACGAGGAACATCCCTCTTTTTAGTTGTGTGAATCAAGCTTGTTAAATTTTAGAACTGATGAAACCATTCTCTAAAGCAAAAAGTAAACAGTAAAAAGTAAACAGATCAAATACAGGGTCTTTCACGTAAATATGGTCAGTGGCAATAACTCTTCAGTTATCAATAAAATCAAATGATTTTTACAAGAACTTGAAGGGCAATGATTAGGCTTTCTATTGAAAGTGGAAGCGCCAATCTACAAATATTTAAAAATAAGATAAATTGACGTCAAGTTTTAGAAATTACGCAATATTCCACAAAAAAATTGACACTTTTAAGAATTCATAGTCAACCAAACCAAAAAAGAATATTTTTCTTTTGAAAAATTGATTTTCCTTTGCAAGAAAAAAATCCGAAAATTTGTTAATATTTCAGGGGGTGACTACCCTGCTTCATGAATCTGGATCAGGGGTTTCTGTCCCTTGGAACCACAAATTTTTAAAGCTAGACAAGACGTAGTAAATTAGAAGAAATACCCAATTCTGAACAATTCACACTTCAATCAAATAAATTAATAAATAAACACCAAATTTAATTTTAAAAATTTTCAATGGTCAATTTCTCAAAAATAACACTAAAGAAAGTTTCAGTAAGGTTGAAGATTAGTAAAAAGACACTAAATTCTTTCCAAGGTTTATAATTTTATTGCGGTATACCGGTTTCGGCTTACCATGCTACAATTTATTAGTTATGTTAATTTTTCAGATGGAAAAAAATACTTTTTTTAAACGTTAAAAAATTAGTCAAAAGTACAGAAAAAGTTGATACATAAAAAACCATAGAATGACAAACAAAGTCAACAACTTGATTAAAAAACAATGAAAAATGTAACAATTTAATGTAGGAAAAAACAGTTTTTCACAACCAGATCAGTGGTATTAAAAAGGATTTTTTTTATTTTCAATTATTTAAAAAAGTTAACTAGCCAGAGAAAGAGAGAGAGAGAGAGAGAGAAAGTATTGAATAACAGAAACATCTATTGTGTATCGAATTGACAGAATTGGGAATTTTTTTCAATTTACTACGTCTTGTCTAGCTTTAAACATTTATAATTCCAAGGAAAAGGAATCTCCTGACGTAAATTCTTGAAACAGGTCAGTCACCCCTCAAGTATTAACAAGTTTTAAGTTCTTTTCTTGCAAAGAAAAATAAATTTTTCAAAAGGAAAATGTTATTTTTGTATTTAGTTGACTCTGAATGTTTAAAAAAATTTTGTTAAATATTTCGTAATTTTTAAAAATTGACGTCAATTTCTCTTATTTTATTAATAAATGAAAGAATTATTGGCACTGACCATATTTACATGAAAAGGACTGTATACAATCCCTTATTTTGCAATTACCCGACTGTTTTTTTTTTCGTGAATTCTACTTGTGTTATCAATACCAAAATAACACCCCTAGTTCCATTTACTTTTCTGATTAAACGTTTTTTCTTTCAAGCTCTGACATGCCGTATTGTTAGCCCAATTTACACAGCCTCATAGCTATCGTCACATTTTCCATGCACTTGAGTGTACATAGTTGATGGCATCAATATCTCCTCACCCAGTTTATTCGGTGACTTTGTCTTGTAAATGTCTTCCACTAAGTAATTCCACACTCTGCTCTTATAATACTAGACCGATTGAAAATGTTAAAGTGATATATTTGTGGAAGATAAGTTATTGCTGGGAGCTTAATGCTTCGCTTAGGATTATGCTTTTCAGTCATGTTCGGTACATATTTGCTTAATAATACAAGATGCGGTATAGTAAATTTGTCTATATCTTTATAACTAAAACAATACATAGATAATCTGATATGTGTTCTTGAATACTGAAACTTGATAGTTTCAGTTTTCTTCCCCACTGTTTCTTAATATTTATCTAATAATATAGTTAATGATTTGGTAAAATTAAATACGCCGTTCGAATTCTATAAGCTTTTCCAACTTCTGTTCATGTTTTCATTAAAAATGTAATTTCGTTTATTCGGTTATGGTTATATTGGCTCCCATTTAGAATCTAGATGATAATATGGTCTAACCTTAATAAAATCACGTCTATAAAATGTCTCAAATAACTGTAATATCCCGCCGATTATTTACCTTATAATTGCTAATCTCCCGGTTTCAGTTATTACAGTACATGAGCTGTAAATAAAACGGCATATGTTCCTCTTTGAAAGCGTTCTATTTACAAGAATCACTCTGTATAAAGATATTTATTGAACTAGATGCAAGTTTATAACATAAATTGTGTTATTTTTGTTGCAGTCAAGCCGGCATCAGTGAGAATATTAGGCACTGATGGTGTTTCAATATCCAATTCAACAAAACTGAAGCCGAAAAATGAAGGTTCCGAAGTGGAAGTGATATGTGAAGCGATCGGTGGTAAACCGATACCGACAATAACGTGGTATAATGGGACTAAAGTGATGCGACGTGGTAAGTTTCACCTTCCTTCATATTTTCTTCCTTTATTTCTTTAATTGAATTCATTCAGAAAATTAATAAGATTACCCACACTGAAATCGTACAATATTTTGAAGAAGGTTAAAGTCAACAATCCAATAATGGAGAGCATTTGAAAACGTTTACCGTAGAAAGATAATTGTCAGTTAGTTTTATAGTCATGGCCTCTTCTCTCCCTAAGACTATGTTTCCTCGTTTAGCTGCAAGTTCCTGCTTATTTACAGTTTCTATTTCGCCACAATCACATTCCGCCACATTCTAGCTGAATATACGATTTAAAGATTATCCTTAATGGCTCCAGATACAGAATCGGTAATGATATTTTACTCCGGGAATAATGTGCCGACAACGGATCTCAAACAATGCTCCCTCTTGAACATTACCGAATAGGCAATCTAATCCTTCAATTCGGATAATTAATCGATTTTATAACCTATCAGACTGTAGCGCTAAAAATGTTCTACTCTTAATTCAATTTAAACTTTTCCGTAATGTTGTCGCTGTTAAAGAAAACACTTTTTAGCCTCATTTGTAATATGTTCTGTCAAAAATTTCTTTCATTAAAGCGGTGGATAAGTTTCGTTCAGACATCCTCTATTCCTTATTTTTTTCTTTAAAAAAAATAGACTTCCCGTACGTTTAAAAGTGATTTCTAATTAGTTCTCTTTAAACGAGCTAAAGTTTGAGAGAATTTCACGAATTTTACTACCAATAAGGAGAAAAGAGCAAGCCCGTTGTGACAGTCGATTTCTAGATCTATCGATACATCAGAAACAATAGCTTCTTATCAATATTCTATTTTTTTTTGAGTCGTATACGAATGCCTGCAACTGAAAAACAGCAAACACCGATTTCTTTTAGCATGTTTTCAACGAACGGGTCATTTCCTTTTAACAATGATGTCACCACTATTGTGTTGATACTTTATAGCTTTCATGTTTTTCCTGTAGGAATAGCAATTCTACTATACAAACATATTTCAGCGTTTCATTTTATTTTGTTGATGTTTGTCTGGCAACTGTAAGCGTTGATTTTTGATTGAAATGTCGAACATATTTTCAATTACTACTACTGTTTATACAGTTGTGGTATGTTACTTTATTGTTCCACTTGTAAAATAAAAATTTATATCAAACGATGGATAAATGGCGGTGGTACTAGTAGAGGGTGGGACAAGAGGATCTGCTGTCGAACAGATGCGAATTGTTCCAGATTTGGGGTGAAAAAGAGCGAGGAAAAAAGCGGTCATTGCTAAATCAAGCAATTTAATCTCGTATTTTCATTTTAAACTGTGGTGTATTGTAATCGGAATGTCTGTTATAAATTCAATCTAGTAAATAACCGAGGATTTCACCGTTGACTGTACTAACTGAATTTAGTATGGTTTAGATGTGGTGGTAGCCAAGTCCAGGAATTGAGGGGGCTGTAGACAGAAGTGGGGGAGATTCAGAGAGTAAGCAATAGGCGGTGCACGGCCCATAAATTCACTAAATACGTGTAAGATTAAACCACAAATCGCTGTTGTTTTACGGCTAATTCATTTATATCGATCGTGAACAGCAGACGCCGCCAGCCACAAGATCAAATTCTCTCGCACTTGGTTCCTATAGGTTCTCCTTTTACATGTATTTAGGATCTAGCTAGATAAACTCCATGGTTGGACTTGTTCTAAACTTGGTTCTCAAGTACACTAGCTGAAATTGAAGCCCTGAAAGGGCGACAACAATCGAAAAGGATCGCAATTTATAGAACACCACATAAGATTTCTGTGATTATAATAATACAAAATTCGAATTTCTGTAAATTATTATTATTATTTTAATTTAAATCTAATATAGGAGTAAATCAACAATATTGTTAGTAATGGAAGTTTTTGTTTGTACATTTCTACTACAATGTGTATTGTTGAATATTGTTCCTCCTACATTATCATTAAATTCAACAGAATATGTTCCTTTCAACAGCCCTTAGGTGTGTGTTTAGATATTTGTTTTAAATTCAAACAAAACCAACCCCAATTAGATTTCATAAAGGCATAAAGACCAGGTTCCAATTATTTTTCATGTTTTTTTTTAATTTAACTGATAATGAACAGTTACATTTGATTCTATAACAATGAAATCCAAAGAGACAGTACAACAGCCTAATTTCCTCTACATGAAATGTCCCATTTCTTTTCCAATTTGACATCTACCTATATAGATCGATTCGCATGCAACCATTACTATCATGCCATCAGTTATCAACGCAGTAATCTATCCTTTCGTGCGTACCATTTCCCACCCAATAAATTCAACCGCAAATTTATGACTCAATTTATAACAAATCAAAGAGCTATCCATATACTTACATGTCTATATTTTATGTAAGAAGAATAAAACGCAAACAATAATAACACTTCTTAGATTCGATTATATTTGAGTAGTGGCAGTGATGCTTCTATAAGTGAACGTTTGCACTGTTATCAACGTTAAAACCCAACGATTGGGAAAAACGAAAAGTGACATTTTAATGAAGAACTGTGTCATTTAACTAGAATGAAAAGACTTTAGGGATTATCGAAAAATTAGAAATTGCCAATAACTTTGAACACCGAACTTTATGGATACAGAAAAAAAAATGTAATTTTAACAAAATTGCCTACTTTTTCTTCATCTTCTAAGCTCTCCAATTTTAGTTCCATTGAAGAGAAGAAAAAAGCAAAGTAAACGATCGAATACTTTATTAAAGTTGATCTAAACAATTATCACATTATAACAAACTTTTCTATGTCTGCGATAATTTTCTAGAGAATATCGTTATCCCAGAAGCAACCAACCACAACTTAAAGCCAATTAACTTAAACCAAGATTGGGTTAATTTACGCAAGTTCGATGTTATATGAACAATACGGACTATGGCTAATGTAAACCATACTGGATAAACGACATATTTATGGAAATTCCTTTAACAAAACTTATCCAAGCTATTAACTCCGGCAAGTAATTGAGACAATACTCATAAAGTTTCTATTTGATACTGTATTGGGTGTACCACGGTCAGGGCCGTAGTCAGAAAATTACTCTAGATGGGACGCTTTCTTTGAGGGGGCAAAAGTTTGCCATGGGAGGGGCTCAACGTGCATAACTTCGGCCCTGGCCACGGTATTTCACTTCGCAATGAGCCTTGCGTTACGTAGCGTCGTAGCTTAGTTCGGCCGCTTGAAATATGAATAAAGCTTCAACGATACGTAAACAAGGCATGGCACAATGCGATATGTTGCACATGTTACACTTGTTTAACGGAAATAGAGTAAGAAAAATCAAATTTACACAGATTCATCTATTGATGGTTGTGTATCCTGTTAGTTAAGAGTTCAAAGCAACGACAAAAGACATTTCTCAATCTTGCCCGATATCTTTGAGCTGACACAGTAGCTTTCAGGAAGTTTCTAAAGGGACAGACTTGTAAGTTACGATCAAATTTTATTACAGTTGGTCATTACAAAGAGACAATAGGCAAATAAGTAAATCCTCGATTTAGACCGCTGAGGCTTGTTTGTTCCCTAGGCATTTAAATCGTTGACATTATTAAATAGGAATTTCCAAACACAGTCTGAACGTCTAAATGGCTACCATGAATGTTTTCTTATCAGTACTTTCAAACAATATAAGACAGCTGTTTCTGAGTTTGTCTAGTGTTTCAAGTTGGATTTGTTGACTCTAGTCTTGGAAAACTAAATATTTAACTCTCAAATAGCGAAAATTTTTCAATTTTTCTACGCTACATACAATCGACTGACAACATACTTTCTGTTATTGATTGTGAAAAAAATTAAAGTAAACTACTACGTCAGCTAAACCGGCTTTAAGCGCCTTTAGAGAGCCTAAGTTGCTTGAACACAGGACTAAATTTAATTCAATTCTCGTTTATTCAAATCAATCTCAAATTTAGGTAAATACGAAATTGGACAAATAAACTCGATATATTGAAAGGTGAAAAGTTACCAATATCGGACTGTATATTTAATTTAATATTCGTATATTCGAATTATTGCAATTATTGTTGATTTATTTTCCGTGTTCTTCTTTTTCGTCTCTAGATTGATTTTATCGCGCACACTTATTTTTATCCTCTAATAATGAGTCTCATTTTCGTCCTATATTAGCTTTAATAATAAATATAAGAAAATAAAAAACATGTTTTTAATTTCGAGTAAATTAAATTGCGAGTGTAAAAATGGCCTTGTTACAAGATAACATCTGATGATGATGATGATGATGAAACTTTATATTTTTCATAAACGAATCTGAAATGAAATACAATAGCTCTCATTAATTTGTACATTCAATGTAACTGTAATAATACAATGTCTAGAATATAGCGTGACTATTTACCTTTGAATATATTATTGATAATCTCATAGTTAACAACCTCATCTAAATTGTTTACCGCTAATACCTTCTGTACAGGATTTCTCATTAATTCCCTTTATATCGTTAAAGGAAACACAGTTTTTTTTGTTAAAATCTAATCCTATCCCTCTATGAAAGAATTTATTTTAAATTAAATTTGTTTAGTCACAGCAATGCAGTTTTGTCTTGTTAGAACTAATTTATTTGATCTTGGCACTAGTAGACAACAAATCCTAACAATTTTATAAAGTAACAGAATTACACAGTCCTGTAGAGTCTAATTTTTATAACAACTTGTTTTATGTTAGAATTTTATTAGTTTTATTGTTTACAATAGTAAATTGTTTGAGTACTTTCCGTTCGAAATTGGAAATCTTTATTGGTGAAGCAAAGAATCGTTTCAATTTCTTGAAATCATGACAACTGTAAGACAGTTTGAAAGATACAAGAGGAACCGATATCTTGGCCATCGACCAAATACTAAACGTTACACAGATTCGGCTACTTTTTCAACGGCGCCTCCACCAATTCACACACACAAATCAAAAAGGAAGAAAAACTAGGTGACTTTATTGTTTCGGTGAATAATTCAGTTGGAATTATTAAATTAACTACCGTCTCGAATAGTTGAGAGACTTGTTGACCGCTCACTAAATACAAGTTAATAGTTTGGTGGTTATAAAGAGTAACTCTAGGGCAAATAATCTGATTTTGTAATGTTGTGAATATAACCAGATCGTGCACTCAAGTGCCTAGGGCAACGAATTAAAATACATTCAAGTTATTCAAACATTCATATGGAACAGACCATGTTAAAATATATAGAAAGTTTACCTTTCAACAACAACAAAATGGCAAAACAACAATATTTGATCGATGGTGGTGTAAATTATTTCTACAACAGTTCGAAGACGGTTTTTATCAAATCCGCTTTATTCAATTAAAGTTTAATTTGTGAAACTTGATTAGAAATTGCGTTTATTATCAGTAAATTCTCCGTTGATTACTGTCGATAACAAAATAGAAAATCGTCAATATTGAAGAAACATTAAGATTTACATAGACAGAACGTTGTATTCATCGAAATGCGAAGGAGGAGTAAATGTACGAGATGTAATCAAGGCGTATCGATAAAAAACGGTTCCCAATAAAAACCACGATAAAGGAAGATGAATACATCGATAGGTGGCTATGAAAAAAGGATATAGTCCAGCTAAACGATTGGAAAAGACAAGGAGGACGTGCATGGCAACGTTGTCGATATTGGACACTCAAATTGTGCGATAAAAACTGAATAGATTGCTAAATCGAAAGCGGATGAAAAAATAAGACTTTCATACGTGATTCGAATTTCGTTCGACTATTGAGAAAAGAAAACAACTAGATCTGGAAAACGAATCAAATACGTACCTACTCAGGGAGAGTAGAGAGACGGAAAAAAAATAAAGAATCTTCAACCAATTGTAGTTCACTATTGATGTTGAATAATATTTGAATATTGCCGGTTTTATATGATGATTTTCTTACGTTCCACTATACAAGGAATCCACTAACTTAAATATAGATTATGTATGAGGAAAACGTCAGTAATATATGATGGAATTTATGGAATTTATTATGGAACGTCGTAATCGTGTCAAACACTCCAAACTCTCTTATATAGTTTCCACCACACCCTATCTGTTATTTGCATTTCATGTTTAATTATCAGGCATAATAATAACAAAATTACTGAAAGCGAGTTCATCAATTTCGTTAATTTTACACAAACTTATTGAGATAGTAATAATAATAATAATAATAACAATGCGTGTAAGATTTGAAAATTAAGTTTGTTTAGTTTATTAATTATTAGTGGAAGAACCAAAGCGTAGAAATATAAACAAATATTTTCCAATATTGAACAATGTTCTGAAAGCTACCACTTTTACACGTGGTAACATTAGAAATTGTAGCCAACAAAACAAAATATTAATTAGTAGATAGTGTCAAGTTGTGTACAAGTAATTGTAACAATGTTCCAGATAATTGTCCGACTGTCTCGAGTATTTCGCTAAATATTAACTTCCACACACTTACAAAATTTAATTACTGACTGAGTTAAAATAAAAATAGCTTCAACAATGAAGTACACACCAAAGAAATTTAATTGATGTTGAAATTAAAGTACACAGACCGAACAATCTCATCACTGATGGTAGAGATTATTGACGGATTTGCCCTCATTTTGGCACAATACTATTGTCAACTCGATTCAGGTTTGATGGGCTTTTGACAAAATGGAAAATTTCGATAAAATTTGATTAGGTCCAACAGTAGCAAATCTCTTGATGTTCACACAAATCAACGAGTCACATTTTGTAATCGAATTGAATACCAATTATTTGATGTTATTTGGAAAGGCAATCGAATTTTCACAATATTTTCATCATTATTGATATTAGAACTTATGATAATCTTATTGAGTTTCTATTGATGATTAAATTGAAACTAAATTGACTATTTGGCAATCTACCAAACACCTGTCTCTCTATGTGTTGCTGTTATCTTTCTTATAATCCTGCTACAACACAGTGTTGTTTCGTTCTATTTCAATTTTTCAACCGTAGATCCATTGTCGTTTCGTCGCCCGTCGTTGCCAACGATGTTGTCGAGAACCTCCAATGAATCATTATTAAACTAAGAAGACAAAAAGCGAATGCTCGAATCTCAACAATAGAATGAACGAATGAAGATAAACCGATGTTGGTGGAAAAAAAATTACGAGAACGTTGAATTTAAATCGAACATACAAAAGACAACGGGGGCGCAAAAGCAGGCACAAAATTGACAGAACTGGGGTGGAATGTCGTTTAATGAAAGATTCTACAGATATTTCGTTGAATCAATCAATGAGATATTGAAATTAATAATTTATTTATTTGATAAAGACGAGTAATTATAACAATAATGACCTGTTTCATCTATTTAACTCGACTAAATATTTGGAAACGGCGAATTTAAGCAATTTGATTACACAAAGACATTTGAGACGTCGTTCAAACGAAATTCGCTTTAAGACTTTCTGTATTTGTTGATGATTTATTGTTGTGTCTAAGAAAGTTGCGGGAATTGATAACAAAGATTATTATTATAATTCTATTTAATCAGAATTGTGATGGAGACGTTAATTCACATAAAGTTGAATTATCAAGAATTTTTATTGAATTTTATATCTTGATTCAATTGTAAAGAGAGACAGGAAGCGAAAGAGAACGACTATTAATGTCAAATACACAAGCAAATTTAATATATGAGTAGTTGTAACGACTATTTAATAGTTACTATTAAATCAATTTGAGCTAATAACATAGACGTGAGTCGTTACGCATGACCTATAAAGTGAACTAAACATAGCCAGAATATATAATGTTGAAACTGTATTAGTTGTATTTAGACATGGTAAATTAATCAAACAAAAAGCCACCACCTTATTGCACATGGTTTAATCGTTATAGCGAAATTTGAAAATTGGTGGATGCGCCGGGTTAGTTCTGTTATATCAGAAAACAAGATATTGCTACAAAAAATCTAAACTATCTCTTATATTATTATTAAGTGTTGAGATTCTCGTTCTATTACAAATGTTCTCCATTTTTTTTATTAAATATACGTCTTTTGTTCGTTTTTTTTTTGTAGTATTTTAAGTTCAAACTCTACGCTCATCATTTTATCGTGTCGTTTGCCTTTTCCAACATCTCTTATTTTCTTTCAATCGTTTATTTCTAGACGTTACAACCATTTTAGTGTTAATTTTTTATCATTTTTGATGTACGTTCTAGTCTACGCTTCTCTCTGTATTACTCGTTCGTTACTTTAGCTTGTCTTGTTGTCTTTGCCAATTTATTTTGTTCTTGTTAAAATCACCCAACTTTTCTATCGGAAGATGAAACATATTCTAATAGAATTTTATATACTTTGTTTTTATTGAGTAATTTTACGACTACCTTCTTATTACTGTTTGAGATTTAAACAGGAAGTAGACTGAATAAAAAAACGTCATCTTTGTTGACGACTTGAACACCTCTTTTGCATTATTTTTTACATCTTCACTACTAATAACAGAGTGAAGCTGTTTGGAAACTTGCAAAGAATACATACACTTCTCTATTAAGTCTAATTGTAGTTGCTTTAATTGTTATTTTTTTCAAAAGACTGAAAGAAAAACAATAACAATAAGTTTTACTGAAAATATTTTGTAATTGTATACGAGTCTCTCAAACAACTTGAACCGAAGCAATTCAATGATTTATTGCTCAAATACTTCTAGTCTTGATGCGAAAGTTTCAATACTATTACAATTTTTAATGAAAATTGTTTATATTGATATCCATCATTTTTCAACTGATAATTCGATTGAACCGAAATTTAGATTAAATATAGCTTTTTGCCGGTATAATTTTTATATTGATAAACATAGAAATGTTGAAATTTTATTTTATTTATAAACGAAATTTGTTAACTATTTTCAAATACAACAACTCGGCTTCATCCATAAACAGAACATTATATTCACTGATACTGAATGCAGAGGTTTATTGTTAAAGAAAATTCAAACGTCTCTTTGTTTTTATAGTTGTAAGAGTAACAAGACGATCTGTATTAATAATTTTGTTCGTTTAGAATACATCGTTTTGCAAATAAATGGAAATGTAGCTTTATGCTCTAGTCGTGGTCTTTTTAATCCTCCACCTAATAATTTTCAGTGCAGTTAAATTATGTAAATATTGGACTTTTCTGGTTTACTTCTAGAATGTCATTAATATAGGAATTTAGTTTGGACTGTTAAACGAACTAACGAACAGAAATGCTAAATGTTGTCATCGACTCAAAAGAGATCCAAAACTGGACCTAACAAGCTTAACTCTATTCAAACGCCACGTAATCTGCAGTATTAAATAAACCGTAGTAACAAATGTAAATTGCAACATAAAAACCGAGCAACCGATCTTCTAAATGTAAAGGAGACGTTTTATTCGGTCTTTTTTGGTACTTTCTCTATAGGGAAATAAATAAACCATCGTCTTATATCGAATGTAGTGAGCACTTGTTGCAACATTTTCATATACTTCAAATTTCTTTCACATTCACGATCAACACAGAAGTAGTATGATTTCCAATTCGATTTTCAACAAGACATGTACGTTTCGTCTTATAGTTGGTATTTCTTTTATAATCATAGTAAGATTAGCGAAATTGACAAGGCCCCTATACCAATGGTTATCTAAGTATAGTGTGTGGTTAGACATGAGGACTAGTCCCTCTTCATCTCCGGCCTATCGGTATGAGGGACGAAACGCTAAAGGAACACGACGGCTTATATCATTAAAAGGAAATTGAGTCTGGAAGCTTATCCTATCCATGTGTAGTGTACCATCAAGAAGAAGGAGGCCGGAACACTGCTAACCGTCATTAGATTTATATCTAGAACACAAGACCTAAACGAAATGAACGCTTGTCTTGTCGGCTTGATGGACTCACAACCACCACCACCACCACCACCACCACCACCATAGCTTTAGTTGTGCGATCTTAAAGAAAATCGTAGAGAATAGAATCTGTTCTGATGGGAAAACCTATTTATTACAACGTAATTTGTAGAATAATCGCCTTTATGCAACGAAAGATTTGTGTAGTGCTCTAAAATAGAACCGGATTGTTAACCAGACAACGTCAGCGATTCTCTTAGTTGTATTAAAAACGTCTAAATTTTAAATTTTAGTGCGATTCTGTTGCAAGTCATAAAAGCATAACGTAATTAATTAATTTATGTACATGAATTGTAAGTTCAGAGTAATATAAGTCAAACCATAAACGATATGAGCATCATTTCAGATTTTATGACCAATGCTGCATTATAAGCAGCATTCTAGAAACATAAATGCGCATATATATTAATTCATTATTAGCAGGTGTTATTAACAACAATAGATCGCTTTCCAAAGCGTCTTATCTGAGATGGAAATCTCTACAACACAATTGTCAGTGAATAAATGAAAATTGTTGATTCTTTACAATTGTCAAAGAAAAAATTGAATTTACATCATAATTCCTTGAATTTCTCTCAATTCTTTGCCTCTTTATAAACGTAGAATTTTTTTAATGAAATATCCCACCAGCATTTCCGATATTTGATTGACGATATTTATTTTTGAAAATTCCATCAACTTATAAATGGATTCATGGAAAAACTAATTAGATTGTAAAAATTGCTTATTCTTTTTTCTATTCTAATTTGTTTCATTTTTAAACAGCTTCGTATTCAGCACACGGCGAGGAGAACGGTGTCGGTACTGGTGTATCAAAGCTGCAACTGACTCTTTCAAGAGGTGATCTAAACGCCCGCTTTGAATGTAAAGTGGAAAGTGAGGCTTTAGAAGAACCGATAATATCGTGGATAACGGTGGACGTCAACGGTGAGTTATCGAAAATTCTTATTAACTTTAATTTGTCATCTTGTTTTATTTGATTTAATCGAATTGTTACTTTTTCTGTTTGTGTAATCGATGTGTTGTTGAATAGTGATTTAATCAGAGGGTGCATTCATGCAAACCGGACCGAATTAATTAGGCGACAACGGTCAAGCCTTTGTACGTTTGAACGACCAACGAACCTAACAATTTTAGTGTCTATGAATTTGTTTATATTACCTTGACGTGGTTGCTTTCAATGCCGTTGACTAATTTCGTGCTATTCAATGTTTCAAAAACATCTCACATATAAAAAATTCAATAAAAAAAGAGAAGATGAAGTAGCCGTTGCGAGTGTAAAAAAATTGTTAGACATTTGACAAATTGTTAAAGCAACTGTTGGGGCAAATGCATTGTTGAAGACGCTAAAATTTTTATTAGGCCTTTTTGTCGGCCACATCCAAGTCTTTGCTCTTAAACAAAGAACAAAAGGCAATTAAGTAGCTGTTTGGCAACACACACACACACACACATATAGGAAAAACAAAGCATTCATAATTGTACCAAGTTTTCATTTAGGACTGTTTTTGATAACAGCCATTGTTATGATAAGCATCAACCTTCTTTTTTGCCTTGTCCCTTATTCACAGTTACCGTGTTTCAAATAAAAGCCAAGTTGAATGTTAAATTATTTCATAGGTCTTAATTGGATATAAATAAATTTGTCATCATAGATGCGTCTCTAACTCGCTCTGTCTCTTTATACAATTCTCTTGAATTGTAAAATAAATGAACACCCAGTTCTAATTACGAAACTCTAGTTTCTCTATGTTGGTTATGTTGTTTCATTTAATGGAATTACATTTAATTTTACAGTGAGACCTACTAGGATGGAACTGTCCGGTGTAAAGGGTCACGTTGTTCAAGGTTCACGTGTATATTTAACATGTGATGTATATGGGGCTAGGCCGGCTGCAAAGGTACGATGGTATAATGGTAGTCTACCAATTGAGGATACTGAATTGGTCCAAACCATCCCCGAAGATAGTGTAAGTAATAGCGTTAATTACAAAAAATTCTCATCGTCCATGTTGAATCACTATCCATAATTTATACGTTTACTTCGTAACGCTATTCATTTCTATTACTGTTAATAGAATGTCTACTTTAATAGAATTTACCGATATAATGAAATCATGAGAAATATATTTACAAAATGGATGTCGCTTTATGCTCGAAAAACAACTCAACAAAATAACATTTCCCAACTGGTAATATAATAATAGATAATAAAAAAATAAACTATATAGAAGCGGAATAACAAAAATAAAATCTAACGAGTTAAACAGATAAGACAGCATCCATAAGCGAGAAAAATTCTTAATTCTTATTTATAAAAATTGATATCTCTTGAGAAGTTATGGGTAATCTTTATCATGTATTATCAAACTTGTGTGTAAACAGACAGGGAAGCTAAATATATCCACTCGTAATGTTAAATTTCCCCTATAGAGTAAAGCTCTTTGTCTCTACTGAGAATGAATGAAAATGCAAAGCTCAAGCCTACATACACATTATATATTAATTAAGAAATTGTGGGATGCTCTCTTGTAACGCGCCCCCATCAAAAACCAACATTAAACAATTATAATTTAAGCTTGA
>JAZBGW010001412.1:0-15697 GCA_037464815.1 Mylabris variabilis
TTAAAAACTTTCCGCACTTGACTGTACAACTAGGTGCATGACAAAGATAACGATAGTTGTGAGACTTTGTAAATCAGGCTAAAGAAGGAGATCCTCAAATTGTCTGGCAGGTCACAATTGGAAAAGAAACATATTCAACTAAGATTTGTAGGTGGAAATAAGGGCGTTATACTATTTATTTACAGAGTCTTACATGGTCCCAGCCTCTTTCCTTCAAGAGGGAGAAGGCTTGGCTTACACAACTACAATAATGGCTATTTTTATCTCAAGAGTCGTTACTTTTCCGTGCACCTAGCTGTACACTAGTGATTAAAATATATCACATATTTTCGTTCATGTGAGTCAGGCTGCTTGTCTCATGAGTCATGAGGGTAGTCTCTCTTTTATGATCACCGGTGTACCTTGGAAGTGCATAACCAATTTGTAGAAAATACTTGTCTATTCAGGCAAATATTCAGAGTAACCTCACCCTGATCTTCTGACTGAATATCTTTCTTCCCAAAGTCTGACGTGTGAGAATTATGTTACATCATTTATACAGCCTCATAAAAGGTGGTCTCCTTTATATGCTCGTCACTGTACTTATTCTGGACGATTTTAAACTCTTCTAGATAACGATTTTAAATGGGATTCCCCTAAATACAGCTGCCAATTATAGTTTCTGTTATAACCTCTACTAGTATTTGTCGTATTACATGCAAACGAACGATTGAATTTAATGACAATTAAAGCAATTGTTAGTATTTCCAGTTTCCTAAAATGGAGTTTCACAAAAACTCCAATACATCCCATTAGGGAACTACACGGTACCAATACTTGAATATGTTAGATCAACATTTTTTACATAATTATCAATTTAAACATCTTTAGACAGTATTGCCAACATATCCATTTAATTGCTGTAAATTACCGAAATATTTTTGAATATTGGCTAAGATGGTCAAGTATTTTTTTTATTAAACATCCCCCAATGGAACTTATTAGACATTCGGTGATGTCATTGTTTAACCACAATAATTCACCTCTACGGCGCAGCACGTGAAACTAACAATCACGTGACACGAAATTTGCCAGTTTCTCCCCTACCCCCAACACCCGCCTATGTAGTCCATAGCAACCCGACAGAACCCACGTGGTTGTAGCTTTCATATTATTATTACAGAGCAACTCTGTGCTATATTTATATCTATATAGGTATAGTTTTCTGTATGGTAACCATATGGTTTTTTTTAAAAAAAAATAGGAAAAAATCCAGCAAGTGGTATTTTTATTAGACATTTGTAGGCGGAGCTAGCAATCAATCTGTCAGATAGGAAAGGGCAGGTAGCCGTCAAGGACGCAATGTCGTTCAACCAATCACACTATACGCCATATTGCTAGATGGGCGTGGTTGACTAGACGCTTCAACCCGTCCTGTGAGAGTTGCATGTTGTCTGATTTGTACAGCCCCCACATTCCATCTCAACAGGTAAGAGGATAATCATAGAATGTGTGCATGTATTTGTTTAGCGATATTTTGCAATGTTGGTACGACTGCACATATAATTAAAGTAGAGGAAGAATACAGAAAATTTTTTTTTCTTATCTAACCAATTCGAATTGTCCACGTCATTTAAAACAATATTTGTATGCTTTTATTGTTGGTGTTTTAGGAGGTAGAACATAAAAAACAACACAACAAATCCCAGCCTACTATTTTAATAACAAAAGAAAGATTAGATATCAGTATTTATTTAACAAATATGTATCCTACTGTTTCATTAACGTTAAAGTTATAAAATAATAATAATAATAAAATAAAGTCCCGAAGATTTATGGCAAATTGTTAAGAATTTGATATGATAAAAGTTTTTATTTATAATATCAATAATAGTAAAAATAATAATAATGATATTTAAAAATAAAAGTAATAATCGAATGTTTCACTATGGTCATAAATTTACCAAGTTCACTATTAGACTATAATTCATATTTTAAATAAGGATGTAATTTAAATTAAATTATCAATTGTTATTTATATTCTTGAACAAATTTATTGTTATCGAATATAGTTACAACTACTCCCAAAAAAACAATTAAAAAACAATAATTAAAACTATTCACCAATTAATTTCATATAAATCTTAAACGAAATTTTTAAATATTAGATTAAGTTGTTTTTTATTCTATACAAGAAATTAATTCGTGTTTTTTTTTTGGTTTATCTATTAGTGCTACTACTACTACTAATACTACTACTATTACTACTACAGCTACTACTACTATAAAGGTGTCAGCATAAACTACCACTACTACACCCTTCCTGAGAGAAAGCACAGGTGCTTGTTGTTAGTGGTAGTAAACCCTCTCTGATGTATTTATCAGAGGCATGTTCTTATTGAAATATAAGGGTAAGAGAACTTACTTTCTTAACATCAATTCAAATTCTATATTCTAACAATAGGTAGGTATTCTTTCTCTTTTGATACTTTGGCAATAAAATCAAATATTAACCCCCAATTAACAATCTTCTTATCTGATGATTATAATCTATAGATTACTCTGATATTACCATTTTTTTTTGTTCTTAAATATAAAAGAATTTTTTCATGTGAAAGATTGTAAGTTTCAAAGATTATGACAAATCTAATTATTTGTCCGATCGTAAAGTTTATAGAATTGCTACCCTAAAGTGTGATTTATTAACGAGAGTAAAATCTTTAATATTAACACAAAAAGTGTCTATTTTTATTAATTTAAAATTTATACCCAAAATCTTGATAATTCTAAATTAATAGACAAGTTCATGGATGAGTAATTGCGAGAGAAATTAGACAAAATAGATTTCTACTTTTATAATTATAGTAAATCTCTTTAAATTAAATTTTAATCATAAAAATTCATTAACATGGAAAATTATTTGATTATATAATTAAGTACCTATATTAGGTATTTAATTCGCCTGTTGAATTATGTCAAATATTTGCAACTGGTTTAACTTGATATTCTATTCTTTTTGAAATTATAAATTAATACGCTAATTAACCGGGAGATTTTCATTTTAATTCACTAGAAAATACTTGGAAAATCAACAAAAAAAAGTGATTATAAGTCAAACAAAATGAGAATCTAACGATTGTTTTTCCAAAAATAAAAAAGTGACCATTAATAAAATTATACTGCTCTTATTTCGACTTGACTCGTTTGAATTCAAGACACAATAAAAGAATTGAATCGTTAGAAGCAAACAAATTCGGAGGGTAGGTTATTGACGTGAAAATAGATTTCGAAATAAAGAATTATAAAGAAATTATTGTTACTAAGTAAATTTCCTTCTCTTGTCGTACTTTAAGGGGAAATCGGAGATATTTGTTGATACGGCGTGCGACAACAGTCAAACAGCGATTACTCGCTTGTTTTTCAAGATAATGTCAAAAATTGAGGTTCGTGGGATAGAACATTTAAAGGTGCATGCTCTAAAGCTTTCTATTTTGGAAAAATGTGATAAAATTCTGAATGACAGAGAAAACTCTTCGACCTTGTTTTGTTCGTAGATTTTTCTTCATAACTGGCTAAAAATAACCAATATTATCGATTTTCAATATTTATCAATTGATTTAGATAGCAAATTGAAAGAGCTTTCGAAATATTTAAGAATTTTCCCGATATGTTTGTTAATTTTTCGATAACTGAAAGTTGACTGTTTTCGCACGCCGAATCGACAAATGTCTCCGACTTCCCCTTAATTAGACTCTTACAAATTCTCTAGTGTATTAACTAAAATACTAACTTGCTCATTGATCAATACACACAGTCTGTTATTAAATAATGTGGAAATTTTAAAGTAAGTAGACTTGGTGAGAAGTGTTCAAATCACGATGACAAAATTAGATTAACAAACAGAAATTGTTGAACATTTACAATTATTAGCAGTATTACGATTTAAATAAGTAACAGTTATTGTTTAATAGATCCAACAAATAATAAATATATCGTGTAATTTGTTTCATTTAATTATTCCACGTGCTTTGATTGATATACAGCAGACAATATTAATTAATAGTCGCTATTTATTAACTAACATATAACAAGTAATGAAAGTTAATTATAATAAACATGCAGGTAATAAAGAATTAAAAACAAACACTTCTTACTTCTATAATAGTAATAAAAATTCAACTTTCCACATAGCTCTTGTATTTTAAATAATTATCAAACAACAAATCTCAATATAATAGCACAATATTTCATGAATATTTGAAATAAACTGTTAATTATACGATAATTAGTGATTAGTCAAAAGAGTTATGTGATTGGTGTTAAATGTTAAATATTAAAATCGGGGTAAAGAATCAAAATTGTTGGAGATTTTCCGAAATGATAGTGTTGTAAATAAACAATCACTTAATTCACCGTATAATTAATTACAGAAGTTTGATAAAATACTATTAAATTGTCGATAAATCGTGTAAATTTAAAATATAATAAATCACACGATAATTATTTATTAATTTATAATATAGACACATATCTATCATTGGAGTAAATTAGAATTTCCCCTCTTGTTGTTGGTGTTATTATTGTTGTTATTATTTCTATTGAATCGGATGAATAATGGGACAAGGTCAAGAAAGATCAACTTATAAACTCTTGTTCTACTCTTTTACTAATGCGAAAACTTTCTTGTAAACTTTGCAAAGTTCTACGTTCAACTTTATTTATTTCTCTATCCTCGTCCATCACCGATTTTCTAAATAATTTCTGTAGGTACTACAATAAATAAGCTGTTTTTTGTTTCGTGCTCCTTAGTAATTTTAATTGTTCATAACAATTTTATTATTAATTCAATCAGTCTTATAGTAAAGCGAATAATTAATCAATCAGTTATCGATATAGGACCGATTAAAATTGATTGTGTACATAGAACTGTGGCGAATCGTTTGGAAAAATCGATTCATTTCGTTATAAATCAAATTGGATTAGCAATTTTTCCAATATATAAAAATTAAATTCGATTTACTCGATCGTTTCGTTTTTTTGTTCGTTTTCTGTTATGTTCAAGTTGTTTCGATTATATTGTCGATGTTGGTGTTCTTCACCTAGTAGGTCGATCTACAACAATTATCGCTGGCTTTTGTCTCAATTTTTAATAAACCCTTAATTATTATTAAGCTATTTGGAAACAATATTTTTGTTTAAATAACACAGAAGGTGGTAAGATTCAAATTAAATGCAATTTCTGCACACTTGCTGCAAGTATTGATCATTTTTTCGATGATTCATAAGTGAAATAATACGACATTCGTGTAATCGATTTCTTGTGCGTTACTAAAGCGAAATTTACAACACTTTAGCTGTCGTTTTTTCCCATTTAATTCTTATTATTATTACGATTAGTATTAACATGATCCTTGAAGAATATAAAAGTTTTGTTTAAATAAGGAGATAGTGATTCTGTTGTGTATATATATATGCGTGTCTCTTTGAGTGTTAATTTTTTTTCGTCTCTTATTTCTGTGGAAACAACTAAAACAAAACGACAACGAGGACGACAAGAACTGTGGAGAAGAATTCTCCAGTTGCTGGCTTAAACTTACAACAACAATCCACTCTCACGTTTAAATGAGCTTGCAAATGCTTTAACATCAAAAGCCAACGGTCATAATTCTTGCATTTTATTGGTAAATTTCAAGTCTAGATAGATTATACGCATACTTATACAGTACTTGCTTGTTGTCTGTCTGCTATTTTCGTGTTGTTTTTTGATTTTTGCCAGCATCTCCTCCACAACTGACCAGATTATAAACGAAGCTTTCGTTTTCTATTTGGATATAATAAATGGGAATTATAATAATTTGATGATGGAACTAACATATTCTACATCTTGCAATGAAAAATCCATTTTTCGACGTATACAAAACAATTTTTATCTGTAATAGCTTATAGTTTCATTAATCTGTAAATGAGATTCATCCGAACTGAACGTTGACACCTTATGAAATACACCCTTGTCATGTTTGAATATATGCTATTTAAATTCTATCCACAGATCCTATGTCGAATCTCTATACGGTTACAGATTCTGTTCCATCGCCCTCATTAGTATTGTTTAAGTACACGAAATTTTACTCGTTCTCAGACAATAGCAAAAATATAAGAACAACACTGAAGTAAATCGGTAACTTATTTGGCTAAAAAAGTGTGACTTTGTCCCAGAAATAACACAAAGATTACGGAATTATACGTGTTTCTATACAAAATTTTCCGACACGTTCCTCATTATACACCAATTATTATCATTTCGATCAATGGTAGGGTGTAACAGTAGGAGTTACATACCGGCAGGCATATTCTTCCATCATTCTTGGCTATTTTTAATTATAGTTGGTGTTTTAATCTAATTCTGACATGTGTCATGTCGACTTGGACGTATTACGTTTGTCTGTTTTGTTTGTTGTATTTATACATGTGTGTGTGTATGTATATGTTTGTGTGTGTGTATGTGTGTGTTTCCATTGTGGTTTCGTTGGATTCGTGGGGCTCAGATTACTAGCCGATAAGTTGCTGGGGCTGAATTTAGTACGATGTGTCCGACACGCCTCAACCGTCTCTAATCGTGGATACATCTTATAGAATTAATGAAGGGTCCCAACTGATCACTACTATATACAATACACATACACGTATATTATCAATAACACTCGATCTTTTACTTGAAATGAAAAGAAATTAAATGAGAAAGCGAGAGAGAATAAATGACGCCGATAATATTCAAATAGGTAGATAATAAACAACTATAATAAGATATTTTCGGATTAATTGATAAAATTTGTGTCTACCATTTATTAATTTGTTCAAATTTTATTTGTCGATAATGATTCGAATTGGATTGGAACTAATTTTTAATGTGATTAATCGATTCGATTCTTGATCCACCACCACCACTAACAACCACACACTACACGTTTGCGGTAGGTAAATAATTTTTTTCGGTTGAATTCGGTTTCAGTTTCTTCAACATTTTTATCTTTAAAGTAATCAAACAACTGAACATCTGGTTTCTCTATTTTACAAGATTTAATTGTAAAATCGTATAAATGTCAGTCAAATCACACAACACTACTAAAAATACGAGCGATTTCTTTTCTATTTATTTATTTTTATAGATGTAGAATGCGACACTTGTTGATATACCATTGTCACTTACACTACACACTGATAAATCAACTTCAAGATTGATAATAATCCACATTGTTTATTGATTATTTTAATTCTAAAAGAAAAAAGATCGATGCAATCATCATCACCGTTGAAAGATGTATGTACGTTGCACATGTGTGTATAGGGATGATTTGCGGTTTTGTAATCGAATTATAATGATCAAGTTCAAGAGAACGACGTCTTTAAAATGATTAACAGTTTCTGGTCAATTTTAATTTTAAGCTCCTTTGTTAGGTTGAATGCATAAATAAAATGGTTCAGACGGCTAACAGATTATTTTGCATGCAGCCACTATAGTAAAATATCCAAAGTACTGTTCTAAATTATCCTGCACGGTGTTCAGAATTTAGATACACTTTATAAAAGTACATGAATTTTTTAAAGGAAACTATAAAAACCCTTTTCCCAGTGTCAACTATGAGCATTCTCGTTGTATTTTTTAAGAGAAATACGTTTGATTTATAATCTTTGGTGTTTCGCGTATTTTAATTAAATTGCTCAAATATTTATGCTAATAATTTACTAATGAGGTGGACTAATTTTTTTTTAACAAATTCCACAATTTTAATTGATTGTTTTTCTAAATGTACGTACTACGTGGTTCTTTGCTTTAATTGGTGTTTTTCGGACCTCACCAAATAGGAACCCTTTCGAATAAGAATAAAATATATCAAATTCATCGAGAATAAGCGTCCACAAGCTTGACAATTATAGATTTAGAATCGATTCATTTAACGATTATTCACCGATTTTCTACAATGTAATTGATATTGTACGGACATTTTAGAAGTCAATGTATTTATAACCCAGTTTTGACGTCAATACCTCAAAACGTGTGTTAATATTTTAAACACATGTGGCCAAAACCATTAGTAATAATGTCAGCTAGTTATATGTTAATCGTCTTTGCTAATTTTCGTTAATAGCATTTGAACAGGAAGTACAAGTTTTATCAATAAGTTGATGTCAATTATGAATCCATAAGGGTAGAAGGCTGTAATACACCAACATTATCACATAAATGTAACCGACTCTTGGGCGAGAAATACAGTAAAACCTCTCTTAACGGACACCTTCAATGACCGGTCACTTTCTAATTCCCCGAATAATTCGTCGCTCTTAGGCCGGACACTTTTAATTTTCCTATAGAGAGGATTTGCTGTATCATGTTTTTCGGTTCGTGTACAGTGGCCGCCTGGGCCGTGTGAGTTTCGACTTATAAGTCAAATTGCTTTGTGGTTGGGGTGCACAAAGAAAATTTTCTACCGTAATTTCTGTGAAACAACCTGGTTTTAAAGAAATGTTGTCAGCATTTGGTATGTGTTGTAAATTATCCATTACCATTGATTTCTTTGTGCACCGCAACCATAAAGTAATTTGGCTTATAAGTCGAAATTCACAAGGCCCAGACGGGCACTATACAGTGGACAATTTCCTTTGTGTGCCCCAGCCGTAAAGTAATTAGACTTTTTCTTATAAACCTCACTATTTCTAGTCGATAACTATAAGTCACGCTGAGGGTAAAATGGTGCACAGGTAGGAGGTGTTCGAACGATTTTCCACCGTAGCATTTTTGTAGAGAATAAAAATTCAGGTAAATGCCCGAAAATGGCACCAGTAACCCCATCTCATTCTTCTCCAAGTCTGACTTGTGACAATTCGATTACATCTAAAGTTTGTTTTACACAGCCCCACAAAAAATGGTCACATTTATGTGAAGGTGATGGTACACCAATATACAGGATTTTCGGTTATCTATGCATCGCCATCACTCTTTCATTTGTCAATTGAATAAAATAATTGTTATTGATACGAACTTGAAGGGGAACACTTAAATTCCTATCTATTGGAAGTGAAAGCACACTTCTATGGTATATAAAAATAGAAAAAATTGACGTCATTTTTTGGAAATTAAGCAATATTGAATGAAAAATTGCTACTGTTAAAAGTTTAACGTCAACTAAATACAAAAATAATATTTTTTTTTGAAAGTGATAATTTTTCATTCAATATTGCGTAATTTTCAAAAGTCGACGTCAATTTATCCTATTTCCAAAAATTGTAAAATGACTCTTTCACTTCCAATGACTAGCCTAGGTGTTCTCTTTCAAGTTTTGTAATAATAATTTTATTCTAATATTAACTGAAAAAGTTATAGCGAATTTATTGTTAATCTCCTTAGATCACTGAAAGATCTTGTAGGTGCAAGTTTCATATTTTTACTTTGAGCTAGTTTTTGATAAAGTACCAGAATAATCTTCGACAATGGTGGATTCAAAAGATAACAAGTATTTGTTCTTTTCGCCACAAAATGATCAGTGTAAGCTAAATCCTGCAAAAGTCTAAAATACTCGCATGGTTTCTACATTGAATGTATTTAAAAAATATTCTTGAAATAATTTAATGGTCGTCCCCAAAACTTGTACCTTATCCTGCAGCGAGAGATCTGAAGACTTCTGCATAAATAATGTATTAACAACGAACAGAAGGAGTTTTTAGTAGGCGAAAACATGCAGTACTACTGTAGAACAATAGTTTCTTCTTTGTTTAAATTTAGAAATTAGATGTATTTATTAATCTAGTAGTATAATAGAAACATTAAAACAAAAGAAGAGAAAATTTCGTTCAAATTCTAAAAACAAATTGAATGAGAACTGTTTTTTTTTTTATCAGTTAAGATTGTCAGAACAACTAGTTGCACCAATGTGAAATAACATTTGAGTTTATATCTCTATGAGATTAATTAATCACCTCAAGGCAACCAGCCAGAATCCTTAATTTAAGTGCATTTAAATTTTTAAACTAAAGTTATCTATAATCGTGCATTTTATTAATTAAAACAGTTTAAATTAAACTGTTACACATTTAATTTTTCCAAACTAATTATTATTAAATTTGATGCTAAATTATGTAGAAATAATAGGAACAAAAAGGCCACATGGCATCGAATGAGCTAAGAGAGGAACAGCAAAAGAAACGAAAGTTTAGTATGTTGGAGATTAAATAAATTGATATGAAATAATTTTAACAATTTTTTTTTTAAGTTAGTTTTCTCACCAAACCGCAAAATCTCATTTTATTGATACTTATCTGTTTGGGAATAACGAGAAGTGGTCGTTTATAAAGAAGAATTTACAGAATCTGACCGACGTGACATTTCGCGCTTTCTTCGCATCTGAATTCTTCTTGTTGTGTGTTGTTGTGGTTGTTCTTGTTGTTAATTTAGCTCCAAGATGATCGTGTTTTTTTTATCTTTCGGCTTTCTGTTAGAAACCAGCCCCCAAAAACAAAATCCTATTAAAACTAAACAAAAGATGATGATGATTATTAGGGGTGTAACAATAGTGAGATGGTTGATTGTTGTTATTATTCAAACATATGGAGGGTAGATAGATCCCATATTTTGGGAATAATTAGAAATGTAGATGGAATAATAATAATAATAATAATAATAAATAGTTATTGCAGCTGTTTAGGAATTGATTTTGATTTATAAAAATGTGTTAGTGTCGAAATCAGATAAACACCTGTCAGAGGTTCTCTAGAATTTTTATTTTGAAAAATTAAGAAAGCCTCTTTCAATTTACCACATTGGCTACGAATATTGAAGTGTAAATAATTGAATGGCATTAATTTTGTTGGAATATTCATGAGGTAGTGAATGAAAAAAAAACAAATAAGATGTAGATGAAGGATGCTTAGTATAGTTTCCTCGAAATAAAAAAAAAGTGATCGTTGGTTCTTTGTAAAAGTTGGATATTTTTCGACTGGTCAGCAAGTTTGGCCGTCGGTCAATAAGTTAACAGCATGTTGTATTGCATAGGCACCCCCCTTTACCCTCTCCCACCCCCCACAATTCTTGGCTTATGATATCCGTCTTGTTTTTCGTGTGGTTAGCATACTGCGAGTGAAAACCAACTGTATATTTTATTCGGGTTTTAAAGTTGATTAGAGTGAACGGAGCAATGCCAGCGGGAGACTACCCCCTATAGCGATGTAAGTGCTTATCTTGGCCATATCAAACCGTTATAACATGGAGTTGGTCGTAATTTATAGGCAAGGTGAGCCCGCTTCATTAGGAGGAGTCTCTTTCTCGCTCCGACCCCGCTCACACACATGCACACATACATATATACATACATATAAGATATTATTATACATATATATTCAACTATACCGGGTGACAATGAAAACAGGCTACAAGCTATAACTTCGTTAAATGCCAATACATTTTTTGAACCGGTGATCCAAGTTAAGCCGCTTTCCGATTGACCGGAAGTGCATCTATATTTCTTATTTTAAATAGCGACTCATATATTTCTTGTTTTTTTTTTATATTATACTGAAGATTAGCTTTCCAGAGATGTATAACAAGCGGGGGCTTAAAACGAAAAAATGCCTGAAAATGGCAAAAAATTGCCCAACTAGTCAGCCATTATTTAAGGGCAAAACAACTGAATATATGGTTTTAACTATAGCATACTCATTAGTACCTCAAAATTTGTATCCTAACTAATTTTAAATGCTTAAAAACAGCCTTTGTTGGATTTATGATTGATTGATAGTTTTTGAGATCTTCTGGCATAAAGTAATCCATTTTCCCCAAGAACTAAAATAGGAGCACATATTATCATTTTGTATTTTCATTTTAAAATCCTTCACTGAATAAATAAACATAAATTATTGGCAAATTCTTACATTATCTACCACTCTTGTGAGATTCAAAACAAATTTGAAGACCATAGAGGGCTTTGAAGCTAGTGAAAATTTGTCATTCTAAACTGTAACCATGGAGATTGATAAATTTGTTCTATTGTTATTATTATCAAAGACTACGTGATTTTGAGTTGATTTACTCTTAAATCAGGGCTGACTAGTTTGGACAATCTTCCGGCATCTTCAGGTATTTTCCGTTTTAAGCACCTACTTGTTTACACATCGTTGAATAGCTAATCTTTAGTAGGTATATAATAGTGCAAAAGCAAAAATATCCGGTGATTCACCTAAAAAGAGAAGCAACTCCTTTTATTTGGCGAGCGATTCGAGAATTTGTAGGATGGTACGTGAAGACCATTTTAGCAAAATTAGAACCTCGCAGCTCATTTGAGAGTTGGTCAAAAGACGCTCGATTCGGAAAAGGTCGCGATTTTCAAAAACGAACGAAACGCACAAATAGACTTAGAATGACTCGCTGGTCCTCCCACCATTAATTTTTTTCGTTTTTCTCCATTGCATTCTAGAAAAAATGCGAAACATTCTCACCTGTTCCAGAATAAAATGTAGAAAAGGGAAAAAAATCAACGTTGGAGGAATCCTCGAATCATTCTTGCGTTCTTAGAAGGTTTTTGAAAATCTCGACGTCGTTTTTTGGCCAGCTTCCAAATGCGCTACGAAGTTCAAATTTTGCAAAAATATTCTCTGGGGATCCTCCTATAAATGCTTGAAATATTTTTCGATTTATTCGCCAAATAATGAGAGTTACCATAAGAACTTTTTGTTTTAGGTGAAAGGTGAATCAATCGGTACAGGTCGCTATTTAAATTAAGAAATATAGATCCGCTTCCGGCTAAACCAGAAGTGACTTAACTATTATCAATGCTTCAAAGTCCTGTAAATTTGGAAACAATGTACTGCCAACTAAAGAAGTTATAGCTTGTAGCCTGTTTTCATTGTCACCCGGTATAACTATATGTATACATATGTAGGCATATAAATAGATAGTATATGCCTTTTTTTAAGAACCGGCATACCCTTACGTACAAAAGCATACCAAAGAGGTCGGAAATTTTTATCGATCCTTATAATTTCTTTATTCAAAAATCATCTTTCGAAATGATGAATATTTCTTAGCCATTATATGTAGATGGATACTTTTCTCCTCTTTTCTTTCCAATTTTTTTTTTACTTTTAAATTTCTTATTCACCTCACCTCTACTTGTTCTTGTCGTTTTTCGATTCACACGACTGGTGTGATGAAGCAAAGATACATTCAAACTGAACATCTTACATATGAACAAACAAACAAACAAACTGGCAGAACCACTAGATTATGACAAGAAGAGAAATGTTCTGTAATTAAATTGAAAATCACAAATCCACACTATCTATGAAATCGGATATTTTTAAATTTGTTTTCGTTGTTTTCTCCTCTCCAATTCGATTATATCTACCTACAAATAAACAAACAAACAAACAAACAAACAAAAAAGAAAACAAATATGAAAACCCATAAATTATCCATTTAAACCGTTGAAATAGAAATATAGTTAAATTGACTGTAATTACCCTCTATTAACTCGAGGGTTAACTACTTGAAGTCTAAATGCGGTTTGACTTCTTACAGGGCGGTAGCTAGAGTTACCTTCCGGGGGTTGATTGCAGCACTTTAGTGACAGTTTTGATTTCAATATGAAACCACAAAATCAAAAAATCGCCCAAATCTTATCAGTAACTGTCCATTATAAACCTCGGCACGATGGTGTCATTGGACACTGGTTTATTCACATTGAAATCGATCGGTTTGATCGGAACGATAAGTTAAGAAATAGAGTAGAAAAAATCGACTTTTTCCCCAGTTCAGTCAGGCGGTATAACTAGTAGGATAGATCGAATTAAAAAATAAAAGAGAAGAACAAGACAAGACAAGAGTTATAAGAACTTTACAGATGAGTTTAATACCTCGTTGTTGTTAATTAGTGACAAAACAACAGAAACAAGATGTTCTCCCCCGCACTGAAACTTGATTTAACTTGACCCCAAAGGCTGAATATTCCAATTATGGTTTCTTTATTAAAAAACAACTCGAAAATGAGTGTACAATTTAAATATTTCTATATTAAAAATAAATTCGTTTTTCTCTCATTTATTATGGTAATTTTATTATAATTTGCTCTACCATATATTTGTTTTTAAGATCCTACTCGAATCGAAACGACTTGACTAATTTGAGATGATTTGCTTTTATATCACTTTGATATTCGTTTCTTGTTTTCGCCCTCAGTTTTGTGTTAATCGAAAATTTTACCTGCCCGTTTCCGAAAAAAAACTAGTCCTTATGATTTACTATCTTGACATTCCTATTTGAATTAAATTTCTACGTTCGATCATTGTTCCACCTTGGTGGCAGAGTGTGAAATGGGAGACACACTCTCTCTAGTCGTTCATTTTCATATTAATTGTTGGGATGCTATTTTAAATAATATCGTGAATTGTAGTACAAGCGGTAAAGACAGACAAGGGAATTTAATTGAAATTTCATTCAACATCTATTATCGCATATAATCATTTTTAGATCAATTTCAATGCGTATATATATTGACTATACAGGTCTTAATAGTCGCTGCCTAATTAACTTATGTAAATTGGATGAAATGTGCCGCTTTAATTGCTCAGATTTTGTTGTTTGTGTGTTATTTAAAAAGCGATTAAAAAAAATAATAAACGACGAAAACGATAAACAACAACAACGGCAAGCATGTTAAAATTCGTTCACAAATTTTTTTACTTGTACCTAATAAATTGGAATTAATTTCGATATAATCTGTTCTACTATTCCAATATTGTTGGTGTTGTACATATTAACAGGGGGCAAGAAAAAAGAATCAAAGATATCAATCCATACGATATGTGGGGTTTATACGGCAACGACAGACATCACGCACAAATCCATGACAAGAACGTTTTATAATAGGTAGTTTGCGTCCTGTGCAACAGCTATAAAATCTGCTCATATTATATGCTAATGAGCCTTTAGCTGCCTGCCCCAAGAACAGTCTCGTCGTCTTATAAGATACACAACAACCCATCCACACATACATCTACACATACGAAAAGTATTTACATGAATGTGGTGGTCGGCCAGACTCCTCTTCTTTCTATATACGTTTCGAATACAACGTTGACGCTGCATAATTAACCAAAAACGAATAATACGAGAATTGTACATAAGGAGATCTGAACACCAACAACAACAACAAAACGAAGATGTAGTAGAAGATGAAGAAGGAAAAGATGGCCGACCATTTAAATTTGCGACCGTATATGGAAGCAGTTCGTTGTTGTTCTTGTTGTTGTCGTTTTTTTCGTTACATTTTACAGAAATGGCAGATAGAAGAAGGCAAGTCATAGATGGGTATCTATTCATTCCATGCTGGAATTCAAATGAAAATTAAGATACAAGATTGCAATGGTTTCCTGAAAACTTATGTGTCTTTCTTTTACCTTTCCTATAGTGTAGCCGCCGACGTTTATCTTAGTTGTGCGCTCCTCAACTTTGCACTATTCTCTTTTATTTAAAAAATTACCCAAGATTTAATTCTTGCTCCCCATCGACTACTACCCGACTAGAAATTTACCTGATGTACCATCAGGAACTTATCAGGTTGAAATAAGGTTTATACCTTAATAGGGTAAATCTGACGAGGTCCATAGCTGGATAGTGTCAGAATAATTTTATTCAATTGTCATCAGGTTATCCTCATCAGGTCCAGTTGAGGTT
>JAZBGW010001413.1:0-15695 GCA_037464815.1 Mylabris variabilis
ACAGCGTCTACTGAAAATTAAATTTCTAGACATATTTTCAAAATATTTTCTATTATAATGATATGGTCGTAAAGTAGATACAATTTCCTATATTTTCATACC
This sequence comes from Mylabris variabilis, assembly GCA_037464815.1. Taxonomy (NCBI): domain Eukaryota; kingdom Metazoa; phylum Arthropoda; class Insecta; order Coleoptera; family Meloidae; genus Mylabris; species Mylabris variabilis. The sequence goes on from JAZBGW010001413.1 coordinate 103, forward strand.
AATCAAGAAGCAAATTAATTAATTTTAATACCGGTAAATAATAGGTGAAAAACGGATTCAAATTCTTCCTGAAACTCGCTCAATTTTCCGAAATTCGATTCTCCGCGAATGTCAAGTTCTAGAGATTTATATTAGTTTTCTAAATCCGAGAGTATGATTTTCTATTTTGAAAATTATGCATGGAATCGTGTTTGGAAATTTTTTAAATAAGCTTCAATTATCGGAAAACTAACAAATATATCGGGAAAATTCTTACATATTTGGAAAGCTCTTTTCATTTTCTATCTAAATCAATTGAAAAATATTGAAAATCGATAATATTGTCCAAGCTTTAGCCAGTTATGTAGGAAAATCTACGAAAAAAAAGGGTCCAAGTTTGTTTATCTGCCATTCAGAATTTGATCATACTTTTCCAAAATAAAAAGCTTTGGAGGAAGCACCATGGAATGCTCTATCCAACGCACGTTAATTTTTGACGATACTTTGAAAAACAAGGGAGTAATCGCTGTTTGAAAATTGACTGTCTTCTCACGCTGAATCGACCAGCCGCTCCGGAATCCCCTTAAATTTATAATGTGGGATTTCTTTTAAATGACAATTATAAGTTCACTCGTTAGTTTTTGAAGATCAGTTATTTGGCAACGACTATATATAAAATAACACCTGTTGGCAAGTAGGAATTGTTTCATGGCACTCTATGTTCATCAATTGAATAATTATTTTCAATTTTTATCTATAAATTACTAATTTTTAAGACAACTCTCAAATTTCTAAAAATAACTATAGAAAACCATATAGGATTTGTAATCAGAAAAAAAGATATGCTATTTAAGGGACTGAAAATTTGAATATGGTTCTATTTAAAACAACATAAATTTGTGTTATATCTTAAGAATGCCAAAACTTATTCAAAATTGAATAAAATAGATAGAATCTGCATCAAAAACTGTGTTAAAAGCAACCAAAAAAACTGATAGTTTCTTGAAAGACTACCAGATATGGAAAGATTACGAAATAGTGAAAAAAAAAAAAGTTAAATAGCTCCAAAACAAAAGAACATAGCACAAATCTAATTATATTAACTTATTAGCCTTGAAAAGGTAGCACGAGAATGTGTTATCACTTAGTTTGTCCCATCACTGTCCCAACGAAAATAGCCACCCTGTACAGGTCCTCATTCAAATGTTTGTAAATCCACGCTTAGGTCGATTTAAGCCAAAGTTTTGCAAAGGCGTGCGTAAGTAAGGGGAGAAGAACCGAACCTAAGTCTTTCTGTAATCCTCCCCGGAAGGACCCAAGATTGCTGGCAATGAAATTGCCTAAATTTCAATAGACACAGTATAAAAAATGTTATCGGGAACGAAATATCAAAGATCGTGTCCAATATTCGAGGTAATTTATGGAAAACACCACATTCCGGGGTAATTTTTACGTGAAAAAATGTGTGAAGAAACATTACACTCCTGCTGTTGTGGAAGAATTGTAACGTAAATCAAGTCTCACGATAACAATTAAACAAATATTTCGAATTGTGTAAATAATTCAGAAGAAAATTGTTAATTTTAGGATGTTTCTTTCTCTATAAGACTTTGTTCAGTTTATTTGTATCTTTGCACTAATCCGATTAGATTTTCTCAATATTGTTGGCTGCTTTAACTTTCCCTTATGTCAACATAACAAATTACCAACCGTGTACCTCAACAATAAGCGATAGATCTCCGTGTTGTAGACTTCTTCCTGTTCACATCGATGATGATACAACACAACAGCCGCCACCGTTATTTTCTCCTTCTCTCTGGTAAACGTGATGAGTGTGTGTGTGTGTGTGTGTGTGTGTGGTTGGCATTATTGCAATGCAGAAAGCGACATGCGATTGGCGTTCCCTCTACGTTCTGCAAACTCCTGTCAATATCACAAGAATAGATAAGAGAGAATCTTCCCCTCTTCATCGCCGTCATGAACATCATCGGGTTAACTTGAGTCCAATTCAAATACAGTTTTGAATAATTCATGTACGATTCTCGTACATTATCCGGATATATTCAGAGAGCCGGAAACACTTTGAACTTTTCGTTTTTATTATTGTTAAACTTGGAAAATAAGAGAAAAGTTATACAAAACGAATTCTTTTTAGATTAAACGTATATTCGACGATAATTATCGATCTAAATCAAGCGAAAGACGCTGTAAGAACAAGCAGACTTGACAAAAACCACAGAAAGCTTTCATGGAAGTATTAAGTATTTTTTTGTAAAGTTTCCAAACCTACACGGGATTAAATTCGAGCTTTTGTTCGACATTTACTTTGTCGTCTAACAAAAAAAGAATCAACTATTTACCTGGAAATGCTACAATTCATACAAAGTATTTCGGCCACCTGTCCTAACGGATAATGTGTATTTATGTATAGATTCAATATGGGTTTTTGTGAAAATGTGAAAAACATCCCTTATATTTATGGCTTAACGGTAAATACTGTCGGATTTTTTGTAGACTCATTCAAGCATTAATTTAAACAATAAGTTCTCATTGAAGTGTACTTTTTCAAATTCTCGATAAACGATCAAATTTGATAAATTTTATTAGTTTGAAAGGGTTATTATTATATTGGTTTATAAATGTTTAACTTCCTGTTATGCACGTGTGTATGTATATAGTTTTTTTTGCCGTAATCAGCCCAAAATTAATTAATTAACGGGCGCTCCCCTTCCGGATGACGGTAACAACAACAAGAACAAGACTGCTGCTGTATGAATTTCATGACCATAACAAGAAATTAATGGAAAATATCAAGCACACCCTTATTCAACGATGTGTTTTGTTGAAATATAAAAAGAAGCTATCAAATATGGAAAAAAATAACCGAGACGCCCGTTATATTTAATTATATCTATATCATAAACTTACGGAAGAAGTAGAATTTTTATCTAAAAACTTTGTGATTGTCCGATGACTTTCATCATTAATTTCCAACAAACAATTTATTATCAAAGTACCCTATAATGATGATAGCAGTCAAGTGTGTCTTAAAACTAAACAACGAACGTTACTTTCCACGATCATCATCAAAGAAAAATCGACTTTTTCTCCTGTTGTAATTAAGTCTACAGTAAATTAATGAATCGTCTTGACTTTATATCTGTATCCATAAAACAACTTGACACTATCTCATTTGGTCACCAGACGCCCCCCTCATCCTCTTACAACTATTATGCAGAGTTTTTATTTGATTATCGTTGATTTTCTGACTAGACCACCACCGAAAATAAACTTTCATCACTCAAAGATATGTGTAAAACTCATTTGTTTGGGTCCTTGTAAACAATTGGAATCTATATAAAGAATTCAAAACGGTTTCCTCCGTCAACGTGTCCAGAATTTCAGATTTTCATGAATATGATAATGTTGGAATAGAAAAAGGGAAATACACTAAGGACTATACGATGAAAGTTTTAAGAAACGAAAATAAAATAATAAAAAAACACACAGGAACGAGCAGGAAGTATAAAAGAACTTGTTGAAAAATCCGTCAATCTGTAAACTGACTCTACAATATTTGATTTTGTGTTTGTATAGTCAAAACCTTTGAAATTTCAATTTCGTTAATATTTTTTGTGGCCGTCAAGTATCAAGAGAAATAGGCGAAATACGTGAGAGACTTAAACTAAAAATTGATTGCCTACAGGCAGAACTTTAGCAACTTTTTTTCTACGGCACGATAACATGTTGTTATAAATTTGTTGTTCTATTATGTTGCAAATCTTCAATTTAATTCGTAGTCGGCCGATGAAAATTCGCCTTTTCGCCCGGCAGACGCTATATCTTCAATTTTCGCTCCTTTGCGTAATCGTATTAGGTTTTAATTAAAAGGAATTAACAAGGCTAAATCTATATTGTAATATAGAGGGAACTGAGACTAAGCGATAGAATTTCTGACCGGATTCATCTCATTTCGCCATATACGAAGAGAAAAATCGTGGACTAAAGATGACGGACCAGCAGCAGCAGCAGCAGCGACTTTCATGAACTGGTTTCTTTTATTGATCGATAAAAAAAACCTCTAATTAAACCGATGATGTCTATTTTCGTTATTTTCTAGTAGTCGCAATGATTATTGTTGATGAACCTGTCCAGGCTAAAAGAGTCTGTGTACGATGTGGGCGCGTTTAGATCGGGTTACATTAAGAAATTAGCTTCTATATAATATTGTATATGGGTGTATAATTTTATGCTTCAGCAATTTGCTTGATAGGGTATTAAGCTAATTAATTCTGGACATATTACTACCAATTACAACGACGAATATTGACGTGATAACTATAACATCATTTAATATAATGTATTTAATTTAACGAGAAGCAATCCAATCTAACAGTAAATGTACAATAGCTATTCGAAAAGGAATTGGCACGAATTCTCTCATCTCATTTTCTCTAAATGCGATATTCAACTGTATGACTTTATACGATTCGTTTGATAGGAAAAAGTAGATTGAAGCAATCTTTTAAAATTTCTGCTTATTGTTGTTATTTAGAAAGAAGACGGACGGATATTTTTAAATCAAACATTTATGTTATTGAATTGGAAAATCTTCAAGAATTTCGTTATTAAATAATCAACATATGTGTTTTTCGTCTAAAATAGCTGTTATACATCCTCTGTTATTAACAAGAAAATTGTTAACAAGACATTTTGATACGCCCTAAAAGCGTTCAGTAGTAGTCAATTATCGGTATAGTGTAACTGCAATACTCTAAAAAAAGAAACAAGCTTTATGTGGTGGATTTTTTGAAAGTCATCTATTTCAATATGGATTCAATGAGGAAAGAAAGAAGAAAAAATTAAACCTCTTTATAACCAACGATAGAAGAAAAAACTATTAGATTGGAATGAGATATTAACGACACACCTATATTATTGTTATGCGAAAGTGTGTTGACATATCGTATCTGGACTTCATATACTATATTTAAATAACACCTTGTTCAACTATTGAAACAAGTTTTTGATTTTTTATTAAAAATACTAGACAGAATTCTTCCCGATAGGAAATAGAAATGAGACGACTCGAATAAATAACACTTTTTACTACAATGATCTTCAATTTATCTAAAATATTAGAACGAAATGACATAGACAGAACCATTGATGATAACAGTAAAGAAAAACTATGGAAAGCTTTAGAAAATTGTAATCCAGAGAGAACCAAATGCAATTAATTTTGTATGTACAGCCTATTCTCCGACTTTGAAGATTCAATTAAACTATTCCACAATAGGCTCATTAGATAAATCTCGTTAGTTGGTGAATAAATTATGCGATCTGCCCTAGGAAATAGAACCGCAATTTCCAATCTCTTTTATAGTTGTACTAGAAAGAATGTCCACAATTGCCGATATATTCTATCTATTTACGCTTGGTCAACTTGACTTTTGACATTCGATTTGGGTCTTTGAAGTCTGAGAGATCTGGATTAAATATTTAGAATCAAAAATCCCTTTGTGATACGAATATATAGATAAACTTTACCAATAAAAACCCAGGGATCTTAAGGGGATTCCGAAGACACTTGTCGATTTGGCGTGCGAAAACAGTCAATTTTCAAACAGCGATTACTCGCTTGTTTTTTAAGATAATGTCAAAAATTGATGTGCGTTGGATAGAGCATTTAAAAGTGCATGTTCTAAAGCTTTCTATTTTGCAAAAAAGTGATAAAATTCTGAATGGCAGAGAACAGTCTTAGACCCTGTTTTTTCGAAGATTTTCCTTCATAGTTATTGGCCAGTTGGCTAAAACTTAGCCAATATTATCGATTTTCAATATTTTTCTATTGATTTAGATAGAAAATTAAAAAAAAACTTTCCAAATATGTAAGAATTTTCCCGATATGTTTGTTAGTTTTCCGATAACTGACAATTAATTGAAGACAATTTAAAAAATTTCCAAACACGATTCTATGCATAATTTTCAAAATAGAGAAAAATTTTCAATTGATTTAGATAGAACATTGAAAGAGCTTTCAAAATATTTAAGAATTTTTCCAATATGTTTGTTACTTTTCCGATAAGTGAAGAAAATTTAAAAAAAATTCCAAACGCGATGCCATGCATTATTTTCAAAATAGAAAATCATAGTCTCGGATTTAGAAAGGTAATGTGAAAGCCGAGAACATGAAGCTCGTTTAAAATCGAATGTTGAAAATTGAGTGAGTTTCAGGGAAGATTTGAACCAATTTTTCACCTATTATTCACAAGTATTAAAATCTATTAATTTGCCTCTTGATTGGTATGAAAATAACGGAAATTTTATCTACTTCACCACCATATCATTATGAGTGAAACATATTTTGAGAATCTGTCTGGAAATTTGATTTTCAATAGACGCTGTTTGTGTTGCTATGCGCTGCCTACGAGATCTATGTGGTACGTTGCACACTAAATCACAACAACAGTAACAATAACAACACAAGCATGGTCTATTGAAAATCAAATTTCCAGGCAGATTTTCAAAATATTTTGGATTATAACGATATGGTTGTGAATTAGATAAAATTTCCTATATTTTTATATTGATCAAGAGGCAAATTAATTGATTTTAATACTCCTAAATAATAGGTGAAAAAGGGGTTCAAATTTTTCCAATTTTCAAAATTGGATTTTAAGCGAGCTGGATACCTTCGGCTTTCACATTACCTTTTTAAATCCGAGAGTATGATTTTCTATTTTGAAGATTATGCATGGCATCACGTTTGAAAACATTTTTAAATTTTCTTCAGTTATCGGAAAACTAACAAACGTATCGGGAAAATTCTTAAATATTTAGAAAGCTCTTACGATTCGCTATCTAAATCACTTGATAAATATTAAAAATGGATAACATTGGCTAAGTTTTAGCCAGTTATGAAGGAAAATCTACGAAAAAAACAAGGTCCAAGAGTTTTCTCTGCCATTAATAATTTTATCACATTTCTCCAAAATAGAAAGCTTTAGAGCATGCACCTTTAAAAGCTCTATGCAATGCACGTCCATTTTTGACATTATCTTAAAAAACAAGCGAGTAATCGCTGTTTGAAAATTGACTGTTTTAGTACGCCGAGTCGACAAATGTCTCCGGAATCCCCTTAAGAAGGCGGACTAAAACTTTTGATCAAAAAGATCAATGTTTGACAGTCGATTTGTAGCTTGCTTTTTAAGACGTAGACAGTCATTGGATCTGTTTTGGAAAATTTTTAAGAAATTCAGAATTACAGATATTTTTCTTATATTTGCTCCTGTAACTCAGTCTAAATTGATTAGTTCGCAATGAATGCCAATTTTTTAGATATAAAATTGAAAATGCTTTCCAAATTTTCAAGAAATTGTCTGTTTGTTTCCCGGAAAATTATAAAAAACGAAGAACTTCACTGGCGAAATTCTTGCACAATTTTTAAGATGGTGAAGCGGACGATAGCTTGGTTGAAAAATCCAATTTTATATTAAAAATAGTTATTTTGCAACAAAATGTGTACAGCAAGGTGCATAAAAAAGTTGTGAGGTTGTGTAAGTCAGGCTAACGAGAGAGGGAGGTCTTCATAATGTTTAGCAGGTCAGAATTGGAAAAAGAAGATATTCAACCAAAAACAGTAGGCGGAGATAATAGAGTTATCTTGTTTATTTACAGAGCTTTGAATGTCCCTACTCTCTTCTCTTCAAAATGGAGAAAGCTTGGCTTACACAACTAAAAGAACGGATATTTCTTGCTCAAGAGTCGTCACCTTTTCCATGCACCTAGCTGTACATGGTAGGACTACTGATAGAGAAGAAACTTGTTTATTTTCATAGGAAAATTGAAGAATAGCGAGTTGTTAGTTTACAAGATACCGGAGAGGTGGCGTGGCTATGGGTTTAACAAGGGGTGGTCGCCTAAACCTCTTTTTAAAGCTAATGTGATAATATTTCAATGAGTTGAAGAGACGTTTGAACGAGATCAAGATATACTAGGTTGGTAAGGAGTAACAAATGTATAGGCATCACCTACTCTTGACCCGACTTTTAACATATTTTAAATTTTTTGTGACGCCTTCAGGATCTTTGTGTTCGTCTCAGACATCGTGTGGTAACAGACAGAAAACGGAAGATAAGAGGATGGAACAATATCGGAATGGTTTTAAATGTAAAAAGCTTCAAATCTTGGCTATTACAAAAACTAAATAAAAGGGCTAAGAAAATTTCAACAAGAAAACAAAACTGTTCATAAATCTTTTCCATTGAAAGAAAAATATTTGGTATGTTTTTTTTTTAATTATTTTACCTTGAAGCACAAAGCCAACATCTTTCATTTAAAATGAGAAATTAATTAAGAAAACTTTCTAGTTTCAAAGTTCCGTTATTAAACAATCAACCATTATTGTAGTATTATAATACAACTACAACTACCCTAAATATTTCTATTTCTCTTATCTCTATTTGATTTCTGTCATTCTTATCGTTTCCTAGTTTTATTATAGATTATAACTATATAATTTAGGGTATTTAATTAAAATAAAATCCATTAATAACGTGTTGTCTACAGCAATATAATTAAAATCACTAGATAAAGAAATTGTAATTAATATTTTAACTTGACGATATAAGGTCATGGGTGAGAATTTAATAATCAACAATGAGAACAACGATATACTGTTTATAAATTAGTTATATGTAAGGTTGATTTTACAAATTTGGAACGTATAAAATTATAGAAACTTGTCTCGGATTTGTAATTTTTTTACAACTTACCGCCCACATTTTGTGAAACAATAAATACGAGAAAAACCAAGTCGTGATTCAAGCTAAATCTAAATTATGAAACGAGTTTTATTATTTGAAAATTTCAGTTTTATATCTATTTTCTAGCCTGGCGATTATAGTAATTTTAAAATCTAAAGTTAATTTTCTATACGTTTAAATGAATGTAATCTTGTTTATGATTATTTTATTATTAGTATTATTGCCATCACATAATAAAATTTTTAATCAGGTATTTTAATTAATAATATAGCGATTAATATCTACGTATTTCTCTAATACATGTATAGCTATATGAAGGTAGAATATTTTATTCGTTTGATTATCTCGTAGATGTTGTGAAAGGAAATCGTGTGTAATAGAGATTTAAATTTCATTTCATTTCCAATATTTTAACGACAAATACAAAAGTATAATAAAATTTCGATTATTCTCGGCATTAAAATCGACTAGTTAGTTAGTAGACTCATAAAGTTCAATATTTATATCGATTTTATTAAACATTCTATTAAATTTCGATATAAATGTAAATCAAGATGAATAAAATGACCGTTTGATATCGCCTTCTTATACAATTTGTTTTATTCAGTTATCTGGTTATATTGTTGCTATACAGGGTGTTTCTTCTAAATGTGGCTAATTCTTATGGAACTCCTATTTGCGGGCGAGCGATTTGAAAAATATTTCAAGTGTTTGTAGAAGGGTCCTTCGAGATCCTTTGAGCGAAACTAGAACTTCGTAGATCGTTTAGAAGTTTGTCAAAACCACTCGTTTCTGACGATGTTGCGATTTTCAAAAACGAACGAAACATAAGAACGACTAGAGAATCCACCCAACATTGATTTTTTTGTTTTTCCCCATTTTATTTTGCAACGGCTGAAAATATTTCGCATTCTTTTTAGAGTGCAATGGAGAAAATGAAAAAAATTAATGTTGTGAGGGTCTTCCAGTTACTCATAGACGTTTACCGAGCTTTTTTAAAGTTGCAACATTGTCTAAAATGAGCATTTTTTGATCAACTTCCAAATGAGCTAAGAGGCTCTAATTTTGCTAAAATAATCTCTACATACCAATCCTATAAATCCTTGAAATATTTTTCGAATCGCTCGCCAACTAATAAGAGTTTTATAAGAATTGACCACATTTAGAAGAAAGACCTGGTATTGTTCCATATGAGATGAAATATAATTGCCTCTAAGTACGCAAACCTCACTGTCCATATCTAGAATACGGTATAATAAGCATATTTTTAAAGGTCAAAAAGAAAACCTATGCCTGAAATCTAACAAAATTGCAACTATTGTTTGATAGTTCTACTGCTATGTTACAGTCTACAGCTGATAAGAAAGCAGGTGTCAATATAACACATCTCGGATTTCCATGGCGTGAAACTACACACGCCTTAATATAAAATCCCGATAACATTACATGTTTCTAGCGGCTCTAAGAATGTTGGCGAACTATTCAACCCCCTTTTCTCGTTTGATATCGCCTTCTTATATAATTTGTTTTATTTTGTTATCTGGTTATATTGTTGCTATACGGGGTGTTACTTCTAAATCTGGCTAATTTAACAATTAGCCACATTTAGAAGAAACACCCTCTATGGAACGCCTATTTGTGGACGAGCGATTTGAAAAATATTTCAAGTATTTGTAGAAGGGTCCCTCGAGATCCTTTGAGCGAAACTAGAACCTCTTAGCTCATTTAGAAGTCGAAAACCGCTCGTGTCTGACGACACTGCGATTTTCAAAAACGAACGCAACATAAGAACGACTAGAGAATCCACCCAAAATTGATTTTTTATCGTTTTTCTCCATTTTATTTTGGAACAGGTGGAAATGTTTGACATTTGTTGTAGAATGCAATGGAGAAAATGAAAAAAATCAATGTTGAGAGTAGGCTTGCCAACTGTCCCAGATTTTCCAATACGTCCCGTTTCTAGGACCTTTTTCAGTCGTCCCGTGTTTGAAGTCCTTGCGGGACGCCATTTGTCTCGGAAATCAACAAGAATTTCACATAACAGCATTTGATAGAGGTGATTCTAGACTTTTTGATATAATACGGGTATAGAGATCTTCCCCCTTCTATGATATTTTTCATCAAATCATGCTTATGTGTATTAATTGTTAAAACGCCAACTTTGAAGGCAATCTATAGTACATGAAGACGTTAGCAAGGTATAAAGTAAAGATGTCCCGCGAATAAATGCCGAGTCCCTTTTATCCAGAAAATCCCGGAAATTGTTCTTTTTTAGTTGGTAAGCCTAGTTAAAAGGGTCTTCGAGTCACTTATAGTCGTTTTGTGCGCTTAGCTCATTTTTTTAAAGTTGCAACATTGTTTAAAATGAGCATTTATTGATCAACTTCTAAATAAGCTAAGAGGTACTAATTTTGCTAAAATAATCTCTACACAGTTACACACCCTCCTGTAAATCCTTGAAATATTTTTCGAATCGCTCGCCAACTAATAATAGTTTCACAAGAATTGACCACGTTTAGAAGAAATACTTGGTATTCTTCCGTATGGGATGAAAAATAATTGCCTAATATAGAGTAGGATACAATAAATATATTTTTAAAGGCCAAAAAGAAAAACTCTGTCTGAAATTGACCAAAATTGCAACTATTATTTGATAGTTCTACCGCAATGTTATAGTCTACAGCTGACAAGAAAGCAGGTGTCAATATAACACATCTCGGATTTCCATGGCATTAAACTACACACGCCTTAAATAATCTCGATAACATTACATGTTTCTACCGGCTCTAAGAATGTTGGCGAAATCTTCAACCCTCTTTTCTCGAAAATAAGTCCATACCAACCCCATAATATATTATACAAATCGGTTCAGTTTTTCTAGCCCTATACGTGGTTACTCGTATTAAAGGCAATTCAATTTCACTCTATTGTTTATTATTCAATATCAAAACAATAATGGTTACTGTAATTGTGAATCGATTAAAACTATTATTCTGGTCAGTTTATCTACAACCACCCACAATTCGAATAAACATAAACAATAATGGTTGAATAGAACGATGACTACAGAGGAAAAAATCAAAAAAAAGGAAATATAACAAAACCAGTTGCTACTGTTTAATATAAAATTTAACAAAAAAATGATTTGTAATTCCCACTATATTTATATCTTTTGATATATGTAGGTACATACACTATATCTATCTATCTCTATTTATAAATGATTTACATAAACGACTAGATATGGACCTATATAACTAATTAGTGCTTTCATAAAATTTACGATAAGCATAGGCGTTTAAAATTGCCATATAAAACACACAACATGCATAATAATTTATTAAAGTTTCTATATTTATCAAATATATGCTTTTAAGAATGGCTTTTATTAATAGTTGTGCATAGAATGATACCGTTTTTGAACTTAACAATGACCTGTCTCTCCTTCTTCTTCAGGAATTTAACAGGTCATTGCACAATAAAAATTAACGTTGTTTGTTATTATTTATACGTTTAAGATGAAATTATTCAAATACTCGTAGATAACAATAGGAATTTCCATCTTCTATTAAATCTAACTAATGGTCTTTATAGTTTTATTTGTCAGATCAATTCAACTATGAATATAGTTGAAATTGATTGTCTAATAGTGGTTTATTTAAAAAAATGGAAATTTCACATAGATAGGGATTTATGGAATTAGCCTCCAAACCGGCCTCGACTATATGTAAATTAGTCTTTTTTTCTCTCTCCACAAACACACATACACACGCACACATATAAAACAAAATTAATTGTTCTGCTCAGTAAACTCATTGTTTAGTTACTAGAATTAACTACCATACTATCTAAAAATAGATAATTAATTATATAACAAACATTAATTACCGATTTTATGTTCTCGAATTAGTTTAACAGAGCTTTTATGTATATTTTTCCTAGATCAAAAAATTTATATGGGACTTTTTTTAGACGATTCGTTCTCTTTGAAGGTGACGAGCCGGTTTCGATTCTCGAAGCTATTAACAGCACCTTTTGCAAGATTTATTAAAATTTCCAAATAAAGCCGCCAAAGTACAGATTAAATATTTGTTTACTACTACAACTTACAATTAGCTCCACTCCACACATTGGCCCCAACGTTAGTGCAAATGTTGGCTTACGTTGGACGAGTAAATTTGTTAATTTTTTTTTTCAACAGATGCAGTTAGAATAAGATAAGTTCCAGCGTGCGGATGGCTAGACCAATCACCAACGTTGGCGCCAACCCATGTGCTTCGACCACACATTGGACAAACATGGTTGGCGCCGACGTTGGGACCTAAGTGTGAAGCCGGGCTTATCGTGTACAGCCGAGGGCGCTGAATATGTGACGATTGTTGTGAGGCTGTGTAAGTTAGGTTAACGAGGGAGCTTCTCACAATACGGCAGATGTCTAGCAGGTTAGAATTTAAAAGGAAAAATATTCAACCAAAAATCGTACGTGGGACTAGGGGGTTATCTTATATATTTACAGAACAGGTAATTGTTCTTCTATTATTATTAGAAAGTAACTGTAACTGCATTTTTAAAGTCAAAAATCTATTTTACCACACCTTTTCTCCTTCAAGATGGAAAAAGCTTGGTTTACACAACTAAAAGAAGGGGTATTTCTTGCTCAGGAGTCGTCACTATTTTGCGCACTCGGCTGTACTTACTAAAATAAGTACAGTAGGACCCCGATTTTGCGAGCTTCCGCGTTATCTGAGCTGGACTCTTTAAAAAGTGTTCCGTGTTATTCGAGCTGCCGACACAGAAATTTCCGTTTTATCCGAGTTCTACTAATTCAGCAACTGTCGCGACAGGTTTTTTACACGTTTGTTCAAACTAATGCTGATATCATTTTATTCTCCAATAGTCTCGGTAACATTCAGTCCGTGTTTATAAATTTGACGACTATGTCTTTACCAAAACGAAAAAAAGTAGTTACTAGTCTACAAAGCAACATTGAAGCGCTTAAGAAACTTGATATGGGCCAGTCTATAAAAAGTGTTGCCGCCCTTTTCGGTGTTGGTGAAGTAACCGTAGGTGATTGAGAATGGAACAGATCAAAAATAGAACAATGGTACACTAAAGAAGCTCTTCAACCGAAGGGAAAACTATGAAGAAACGTGAATTCGAAAACATTGGTGAATCACTTTTTCTATGGTTTATGCAACAAAGAGATAAAGGTGTTCCACTATCTGGAAGAATTTTACAAGCTAAAGCTCTACAATTTAGTAAAGTACTACCGAATAGTGAAGAATTTACAGCAAGTGCCGGTTGGCTTGAGCGATGGAAAAGACGTTATGGGGTCCGACAATTAACTGTTTGCGGAGAAAAATTCTCCGCTGATTTAACTGCAGTTGATAAAATGAGTTCATTCAAGCCAAAGGTTATTCTCTTGACCAAATTTATAATTGTGACGAGAGTGGACCCAACTACAAAATGCTTCCTTCCAAAACATTGGCTTCCAAGACAGAAAGTGCAACTTCAGGCTATAAGAAAAAGCTTGCAGTAATGTTACAGGAAGGCACAAAATGCCGTTAATGTTGATAGGAAAATCAGCTAGGCCGAGAGCACTTAAAAACATAATAGCTAAAGCCTTGCCAGTCTATTACAGGAGTCAGAAGAGTGCTTGGATGGACGGGACTTTATTCAAGAACTGGTTCTTTGAAGAGTTTGTAACTAAAGTAAAGAGATTTTTGAAAACAAATGATCTTCCCATTAAGGCCGTTCTGGTAATAGATAACGCTCCTTCACATCCAAACGAAGATCTTGTTATGGTAAAAATTTTACCACCAAACGCTACAAGCGTCTTACAGCTAATGGATCAGGATGTCTTGGAGAACGTTACAAAGAACTATAGATGTCAGTTGTTGGAAAATCTCTTACACCGTATTCAAAATGAAGATCTAGTGAGTGCTGTACGTAAAATAGATATACGAAAATTATGGTCCAAGATAATTCCTGTCCTAGTGGACGAAAATGCAAATGATAAAGATGAAGACGAAAATATTAGTTTGTATGATTTGTTAGTAAAAATGAAAGGATTTGAATAGATTACAGAGCAAGAAACTGAAACATGAATGGTAACTATGACAGTGGTGAATTAGAAACAAGAGATGAAGAAATAATCAACTTTACATTGCGAGGCAATATAGCAGATGATGAAGAAGAGGATCATGAAGCCATTGAAGAAAATTCAATTCAAAATTCACCAGGAAAGACTTACGGCCTTAGAAACTGCGTTGCTGTACATTGAGCAACAGCCAGAAACACATGCATCGGATGTGTTGCTTCTAAAACGTTGGAAAGACAAAGTAGCAAGAAAATGTTACAACGCATTGAAACAAAGTAAAATGGATAGCTTTTTGATAAAATTGTAAAATAACTATAGACATAGGTACCGAAATATGAAGATATTTGAATATATCTATAGTAAATTTTTAACTTCCCGCTAAGAAGATTTTCAAAATTCGGGAAGGTATTGGTTTTACCCCGATTTTCGAAAATTCGGTTCGCTAGATTTCGAGAAATTCCAAAAAAAACGAAAAAAAAACCAATTGTGTAAGACATGTTTTTTCAAAATAACTTTTGAGCTACTGTACCGATCAATTCCATAATCTAATCAGCTCTTAACCTTAAAAAATGTCGTCGAATTCTGTTTGAATGATCAAAATCGGTTAATTCGTTCACGAGATATCGTTGTCTAAAAATTTCGAAATAAAGGTTTTTTCAACATAATCTCAAAACTCCTTAACCAATCAAATTTGTACCCCTTACAATAATTTTGGAGCTCTAAAAACTGCGTCAAATGCTGCAAAG
>JAZBGW010001414.1:0-11307 GCA_037464815.1 Mylabris variabilis
ACTAATTTAAGGGGATGCTAGAGTCCGGCCTCTATTCAATGTCCAAAAAAGTGACTTCATCTTAACATGCTCCGACATTTTCCTCTGCAATTTAGAATTTAATGAAAATTTTCCAAAATGGAAAACTTCTTCAAATACACAGTGAAACGCCCAATTCAACACTGGTTATAGTGTTTGAATATCTCAAAAAATAAGCTAGTAATCGATGATACTTTTTCGGTAAACGAATATAGGCCGTACTCCAGCTCCCCCTTAGTATTATGTTGAATGTAGGCAACCAACAATACAAGCTTGGTTTTTCTAATTACGCCAATTAAATAAATATAATATTAGCGATTTCAACATATTTTTTAATTACTGTAATTCGTTCGGCTAGAATATATGAAAATTCAAGCATTTACAAATTGAAAAATAATAATAACGATAATTATATTTTATTAATACTGTAACGAGTATATGCAACCAACAATACAGGCGTGTGGTTTCTATATTCTAGTATTCAACCTATCAAGTGTCGTTAGTGGTTATTAAACACCCTCCAACGCAGTGGCGTAGCGATTGGAAGGGTAAATAAACGCAATGACACATGGTGTGGTATTTCAAGGGCGTAAAATGTCGACATTCCTATAAATACCTCAAAGTTATAATCAATTAAATTGTGAGAGTAAAAAAAAAATTCGCTATAATTATATTCTAACCTAAAATTACTTTTCCATAAAATCAATTCTTACCCTTACAAAATTTTATTGCCTTCGATATATACAACCAACAATACACTTACGTAATTATTTTTTATTTGTTTCAATCGGCTTGGACTGCAAATTTGATGTTATTTTGAGGTTTTAAGCAAGAATACTTCAAGATTCACTTAATTCGTCCGTTAAATAACAATATTGACTTTATTTTGTATAATAATACAATTCTTACAATTGTCATAGGCAACCAATAATACTGCAATGTAAGTTTAGTTGCCGCTCTATTGTATTATTTCATTGGTTCTTATTTCTTTATTGCAATAAGTGAACTAATAATTTAATATTTAAGTAATAGTTAATAATAATTTAATTATAATTTAGTTGACAGTTCTTAATTAATCAACATTGTAATTAATTAAAAGCAGATTAAAACTTCATAATTATTTTTTTTTAATTTAAACTAAAACATTTATTCATCATTCATGTGTCAAATTGCATACTAATTATAGGTCCTAGAATATTATCAATGTATTGATAAAGATTTAAACATTTTTGTTTTGTATTAACATCATTACTACTACCCCATATGATTAAACCATCAATATCTAGTTGTGATAAGGTTGATATCACATTCATTAAATCGTCCTGAAAATTAATTAAATTTAGCTAGCTGTAATCAAAGTTCGTTGTGATTAGCGTAGGCAACCAATAATAAGTGAAAGTGAAGCGTAAGTGAAGTAAATGTGAAGTGTAAGCGAAGTGTTAGTGAAGTGTAAGTGAAAGTGAAGTGCAAGTAGAAGTGAAGTGTTTGTGAAGTGAAGTGTTTGTGAAGTGTAAGTGGAGTGAAAGTGAAGTGCAAGTAGACGTGAAGTGCAAGTAGAAGTGAAGTGTAAGTAGAAGTGAAGTGCAAGTAGAAATGGAGTGCAAGTAGAAGTGAAGTGCAAGTAGAAGTGAAGTACAGGTGAAGTGAAGTGTTAGTGAAGTGTAAGTGGAGTGAAAGTGAAGTGCAAGTAGAAGTAAAAGTGCAGTGCGAGTAGAAGCGAAGTGCAAGTAGAAGTGTAAGTGGAGTGAAAGTGAAGTGCAAGTATAAGTGGAGTGCAAGTATAAGTGAAGTGCAAGTAAAGTGAAGTGCAAGCAGAAGTGAAGTGCAAGCAGAAGTGAAGTGTAAGTAAAAGTGAAGTGCAAGTAAAGTGGAGTGTTAGTGAAGTGCAAGTAGAAGTGAAGTGTTAGTGAAGTGTAAGTTTAATTGCTGCCATGTTGGGGTTATTATAGTGAATTTGCGTGGATTATTACTTACTTTACTCACGAATTCGTTCGTATCTTGATATTTATACCAAAAATACGGCAGAATTTTCGGTTGATGTACCAAATTACTAACCCTTTTAACAATTCGATGCGATTCTCGTATTCTACCTTCAATCAATTCGATCTTATCTTGTTGATTCAGATACGAATTCAAATACAATGATGGTAATAGATTATCGGTCAAATCGTATAACCATCGTAGACGATCATTCTCTTTCACGACCTCTTGCGGACAATTCATTTGCATATTTTTCGGTGATTTATTATAACATAATGGATAACCATAATAGCCCCATCTAGTGTTCTTACGCAATTTCTTAGCCAATATTAAAGTTTCTTCCATAAATAAACGTGCATATTTCTCGAAATTCTTCATAGCTTCCAATTCGATCAAGAATTGCGGCCATAATGGATGTTTCTGGCGTTCATAATCAATTGATAATTCTTTATAAGGTAATAATGTACCGAAATTTTGTCGAAATATCGGCCGCCAACTTTCAAAATCGATAACAACAATATCAGTAGCGGTACTACTATTATTATTATCATCATCATCATCATTGGCGGCGGGTATCAATTCATTAACTACTTGTTCGAAACGTTGTAAATGTTGGGTTAGATTGCCAGCTTGTGGAATACCACCGTTGCGTAAAAACGGTTTGCTCACGTGATTCTTATTATTGGTTAATATAGCCGGGAAATCACCGGGATCGTACAAGATGGCGATATGTCTACCACGAAAACGGTCGTTAGCGTTTTGGATGATATTGTATTTCTTTGCTAGTTTCGTAAAGTCCAATTTGAATGAGTCACATTGGAATGTCGGGATGTTCCAATAGTATTTCAATGGAACTCTATGTGCCGCTATACTGAAATATGAACTTATTTATAATATACATAGAAAATGTGGTTTTGCGCATCTGAACTGCGCAGGTTTTGATTATTATCAATATGTGCGCAATGTACTGCGCATATCGTGACATTTTATATATAATTATATAAATTTACCTTTTTTGATCGAGTAGAACTCGAATGAAACACACTACGACCAATAAATTCGACCACATTGTTCGATAAAGAAACAATTATAGAACAAAAATTGGCATTATATGAACGATAAAACCCCCATTTTTTTTTGGTAAAATATATGTAAATAAATTTACGTGAATAATGTAATAAATTAAAAAAATCACTCGATAATTAGAAAGTAAAAGTTTCGATTAATTTTTGTTTTTCAATACATTAACAGGTAATTTACAAAAATTAAAATTAAAATAAACATAAAGATAAACTGTTATCGTTATACTATTATTTTAAATATTTAATGTACGGTATAAAGTTACATTATCAATTAAATATTGTAAATGTTGTTCCGACCTAGTTTACAAACAGTCGATTTAATTACTTTAAAGGACAAAAAAATTTACATAAATACACATACCAACGGGAATTTCCATATTATTCACATTTATTAAAACTTATTCAACTTACTAAAATTACTTAAATATTTATATACTTGTAAATATCGATTATATAACAATTTTAAAAAAAATCAAATTTTGGCAAATTTTAAAAAAGCCGCCAAGTTGGAGTATTATTGGTTGTCTAACTCTCCTAATAAGTTTGTATTCAGAATAGAAATAATACAATTAAAAGAAAATGTTAACTTTATCCAATTATATCTTATCAACTACAATACAATTAGCTTATTGTTAGGCGTTTTAATTAATTTACCAGGAATTTATAGCTATTATCTCTTATCAACTACAATATAATTAGTAATTAGACTATTGTTAAGCGTTTTTATTACTTTACCAGGTACTTGTAGTTTTAATTACAAATTTGTTGTGATTAGACGCACAGAATTTCAGCGCTTTCAAATAATTCAATTAAATTTGAATTATAAACAACATTAAAAATTTAAAACATATAATTTTGGTCTAGATTTGTGTAATTCTTGACATACGAGCCACCACTGGTAGGTAAGGAAACGAAGAATTGTGCGTGACTGTAGACACAATCGTTCAGCATTGGCTTAGCGTTTTCGGTTATTGCAAGAATCTTAAACTTTTTTCGGTAAAGCTGAACTAAACTCCATTAAACAATCCAAATATTTTAATTATAGTAGTTATTAGTAGTTTTAAGCTGTTAAAATTAAATTAATTGTGTATTTTTGTTTGAGAAAATTTATGGCGAAGATTTCGAAAACGCTTTAATTTAATGTAACTGTAGACACAACCATTTCATTAAATTTCATTATTTTGAGTTATACGCTGTATCTAAATAAGCGTCAATATAGAAAAGCGAAATAATTTTATATTCAACTGAATTTTGTTAATTACTTTAATTATAATTGATAGAATAATAAATATATAGAATGATTGAAGACGCTCAATTGTAACCGTAGACACAACCGTTCAATATCTGTCTTGTATCAGATTTTAGCGTTTTCGTTACGCTCAAATTTCACTTTTTCACTATATTATATCACTAAATACTGCATAATATCTATAATAACATAAATATTAAAAGTGTTGTCGTTTATTAATTGATTTTGATTAATTTTGTTGATAATTGTGGAGTAATAATTGTAGTAGAATTCAATAACTTGAAAACGCTTCATGGTGACCTTAGACACGGTAATTCAACAACTGTCAATGTTTATTTAGGATGGCCAATCTAGTTTTAAATACAATTCTCCGGAAATCTCCCGGATTTTCCGCATCTAAACTCTATTTAAAAAACGGTGCTTCATTATTACACACCAGGTATAATAATTCTACAATAATATTAAATCTATTACAATATTTATTACATAATCAACATTGAGGTTATGTTGTTTTTTTATTGTTCAAAATACTCTAATTGCTGTATTATAGTACAACAAATCGGGCCTCAAAATGGTTCCCAGACTCCGAATGGATGTCGCAATTCGATGGTCCTGTAATGTACCCGGACGAAGTTACAAGTAAATGGGTATTACCGTCATGGAATGCTCAAAAGGCGCCCGTCGAGAAATCCGTTAAGAATATGACAATCAATTTTGGGCCCCAACATCCCGCCGCTCATGGGGTATTACGTTTAGTTTTAGAATTGGATGGGGAGATTGTACGACGTGCTGATCCACATATTGGTTTGTTACATCGTGGCACTGAGAAATTAATCGAATATAAAACGTATACGCAAGCATTGCCGTATTTCGATCGTTTAGATTACGTTTCGATGATGTGTAATGAACAGTGTTACAGTCTAGCTGTTGAGAAATTATTGAATATCGATGTACCGTTACGAGCGAAATATATACGAGGTTTGTATTGATTTGTTAGAGAAATTGGCGTGATTAAGGGGTAGTCGGAGAAGTTTGGCGATTCGGCGTGCGAGAATAGTCAATTTTCAAACAGTGGTTACTCGCTTGTTTTATAAGATAATCTCAAAAATTGACGTGCGTTGGATAGAGTATTTCAAGGCGCATGCACTGAAGTTTTCTATTTTGAAAAAATTTGTTAAAATTCTGAATGGCAGAGAAAATTCTTGGACCCTGTATTTTTCGTAGATTTTCCTTTATAACTGGCTAAAATTTAGCTAATATTATCGATTTTCAATATTTTTCAATTGATTTAGATAGAAAATTAAAAGAGCTTTCCAAATATGTAAGAATTTTCCCGATATGTTTGTTAGTTTTTCGATAATTGAATTTAAAATATTTTTTAAACGTGATGCCATGCATAATTTTCAAAATAGAACATTATACTCTCGGATTTAGAAAGGTAATGTGAACGCCGAGAACTTGAAGTTTGCTTAAAAACGAATTTTGAAAATTAAGTGAGTTTCAGGAAAAATTTGAACCCTTATTTACAAGTATTAAAATTAATTAATTGATTGGTATGAAAATATCGGAAATTTTATCAACTTTACGATCATACCATTAGAATGGAAAATATTTTGAAAATCTGCCTGGAAATTTGATTTTCAATAGGTGTTGTTTGTTGTTATTGTAATTAAGTTCGTCGTATAGCCGATAGAGGGTGTCGTGTTTCATGTCTGTCCACTTTGTTTAAGAATTCAATGTTGCCAGACGTCGTTTAAATTTATAAATGAGACCACGCCTCCTGTTTCTATTGGATTCATTTCGTTTTTGTCCATTCTGAATTCTGTTTCGTATTTACAATTTCAACATTTACTTTTATAAAGAATTAAATGGATGAAACGACGTCTGGCAACGTTGAATTCTTTTAGAGAATCATAAATGACTACACCATCTATCTGCTATATTACGAACTTAATCACAGTAACAACAAACAACGTCTATTGAAAATCAAATTACCAAGCATATTTTTAAAATATCGCTATGAATAGCAAATTTTGGAAAACTTCTCGGGAAATCCGTGTCAAACTAAACTGGATTTGTGTAAAAACCGGCAGTTTTAGTTTTGCACGGTACTAGATAGGTGATGTGGTCATAATTATGACGCGATATACCGGATTGCTTTTTTAAAAGTACCCAATTCGTATGAAACTCTTATTGGTTTGTAGGGGGATCCCCAGAGAACATTTTAGCAAAAGTAGGACCACGTAGCTCATTTGTAAGTTGGTCAAAAAACGTTCTAGAATGGTCTTAAATAATAAATATACGGGTAGGCATTTGTTTACATTGGAGCCACGTATTTATAAGTGTTTTTTTTTTAATAGTTGTTAACAGTATTTTCCAGTGATATTCAAACGATTATTCTTACTGTCGACATGTAAATTTCTTGCTAAACAATTAAGGGCCGATAATTTTTACAAAAAAAACATTTTGGTGAGAAGATGCTTATTTTAGGCTTGTAAAATTCTTCTCCGGATCAATATTGGTTTCTAGACCTGGGATTGAGAAGCACTGGTTTATAGACGTTCTTAAGAAACTAATGGTAGACAACAATAACAGGGAGGCAAAAGATTTTTGAGTTTCAATGTTTTACGGTCAATATCGGCTTGTAACATTTTAATTTTTTTTCGAGGCCTAAAGGATGAATTTCAAAAATCTAAATGTTACGAACGCTTTTGACTTCCAAATAAGCTACGAGGTTCTAATTTTTAACTAAAATGATCTCCATTCGATAAATCCTTGAAATATTTTTCGATTCGCAAGCCAAATAATGGAAGTTGCCAGTGGCGTATCGTGCATTTCAGCATCTTACAAAAAATTTCTGACAAAAGCCCGGCTATTTGATTATTCCGATTTTTTTCTAGTGTTATTTGCCGAATTGACACGTATCTTGAATCATATCATGCAAGTTGGCACCCATGCCTTGGATATCGGTGCTTTAACGCCATTCTTTTGGTTGTTCGAAGAGCGCGAGAAAATTATGGAATTTTATGAACGTGTATCCGGTGCTCGGATGCATGCAGCTTACGTCCGTCCAGGTGGCGTTGCTTTAGACCTACCAATCGGTCTTCTAGACGACATCTATGATTTTACAATGAAATTCGGTGAACGTTTAGATGAAGTCGAAGATGTATTAACAACAAATCGTATCTGGATACAAAGAACAGTCGATATTGGTGTTGTAACAGCTGAAGATGCATTAAATTACGGTTTTAGTGGGGTTATGTTGCGTGGTTCTGGCATTAAATGGGATCTACGTAAAACACAACCGTACGACGCCTATGATTTAATCGAATTCGATGTACCAATCGGTACAAAAGGTGATTGTTATGATCGTTATTTGTGTCGTGTTGAAGAGATGCGTCAATCATTGCGCATCATTGAACAATGTTTAAATCAAATGCCACCAGGTGAAATTAAAACTGATGATGCTAAATTAACGCCACCTAGTCGATCGGAAATGAAGGTAAAATACAAAACATAACCACAAATTTTCGATTAATTCTATCCACATAATTCTAGACATCTATGGAAGCTTTAATTCATCATTTTAAATTGTACACACAAGGTTATCAAGTACCACCAGGTGCAACATATACAGCAATTGAAGCACCAAAGGGTGAATTTGGAATTTATTTAGTTTCAGATGGTAGTTCGAAACCGTATCGGTGTAAAATTAAAGCACCCGGTTTTGCACATTTAGCTGCCTTAGAGAAAATTGGTAAGAATTCAATGTTGGCTGATATTGTTGCAATTATTGGTACATTGGATGTTGTATTTGGTGAAATTGATCGATAAATTATTGTTTTCGTTTTCTGTTGTAAATACTTTTAAGAAATAAATAAATTAGATAATTCAAATTTCAAAGTGTATGGACCACTTTATTCTCAAGTAGTTTAATAGACAATTGAACCTATAAAGAATTCACTATATTTGCACTCTTTCTGTACAATGTAAATCTTGTATCTTCTATCTTTATCAAATGGGTAGATGTAGCTCTATACGGTCTTTGGTTGAATTAAATCACCAGTGGCGTGGCTTTTTTGATTTTTTTATCAATCTAACAAAATTTAAAAATTAATAAATAAACGCAATTGATTTCAGATCGAGACAGATTTTGAGTTAAATCAATTATTACAATTATTTTATCGAGTGTATTAGTTGCACGTCAAATTTTATATTCTACGGACTGTTTTATTTACTATTGTTGTAAATTGTGTATATTCCATCTTTGTCGAATTATTAGTTAATCTCTTATTATGTGCTAAAAACGAATTCAATCATTTAAATTTCACAGTGTATGGACTACTTTACTTAAAAGTATTTGTAGATTTATAAATGCTGTAAACACAGCCTTCAATCTCTTTCTATACAATGTAAATTTCACAGTGTGTGGACTACTTTATCTTGTAATAGTTTGATGAAACAGAAATAGAAGATTTAATTCGATCTCTTTCTATAGAGTATATATCTTGTATCTCCTATCTTTATCAAATGGGTAGATGTAGCTCTTAATTACACGGTCTTTGGTTGAATTAAATCACCAGTGGCGTGGCTTTTTCGATTTTTCATCAATCTAACAAAATTTAAAAATTAATTAATAAACGTAATTGATTTCAGATCGAGGCAGATTTTGAGTTAATTCAACAATTACAATTATTTTATCGATTTTAGTTACACGTCAAATTTTATACTCTACGGACTATTTTATTTAGTGTTGTTGTAAATTGTGTATATTCCATCTTTGTCGAATTATTAGTTAACCTCTTATTACGAGTTAAAAACTAATTCAATAATTTAAATTTCAAAGTGTATGGACCACTTTATCCACAAGTAGTTTTATAAATAATTGAACCTATGAAGAATTCACTCTTTCTGTACAATGTAAATCTATATCTTCTATCTTTATCAAATGGGTAGATGTAGCTCGTAATCTATACGGTTTTTGGTTGAATTAAATCACCAGTGGCGTGGCTTTTTCAATTTTTCATCAGTGTTAACAAAGTTTAAAAATAAATAAACGTAATTGACTTTAGATCGACGCAGATTTTGAGTTAATTAAACTATTACAATTATTTTATCAATTATATTAGTTATTTTAAAGTTTATACTCTATGGATTGCTTTATTAAATAGTGTTGTTTTATACTATCCGATCTCTTTCTGTGAAGCGTACATTTTGTATATTCCATCTTTGTCGAATTATTAGTTAATCTCTTATTATGTACTGAAAACGAATTTAAATTTCAAAGTGTATGGACTACTTTACTGAAAAGTATTTGTAAATTTATAAATGCTGCATACACAGCGTTCTTTCTCTTTCTATACAATGTAAATTTTATAGTGTATGGACTAATTTATCTAGTAATAGTTAGATGAAACAGAAATAGAAGATTTAATTCGATCTCTTTCTACAGAGTATAAATTTTGTATCTTCTATCTTTGTCGTGTTACTTGCTAGTCTTATGGTTAATTCACACGATTTCTATCCACTAAAAACACCAGTGGCGCACTTTTTACAGTTAATTATCCAATTTTGGTAAAATTAAAAAGAAAAATATATTCAAACCAAGGCCTCTTTGATTTTC
Organism: Mylabris variabilis; assembly: GCA_037464815.1. Taxonomy (NCBI): domain Eukaryota; kingdom Metazoa; phylum Arthropoda; class Insecta; order Coleoptera; family Meloidae; genus Mylabris; species Mylabris variabilis. The sequence goes on from JAZBGW010001414.1 coordinate 9,953, forward strand.
AGCTCAACGTTATCGGAATTGATCTGAATTGTTGCTTTTAAGAAAACGCCGATTTTGTCCACATTAGCGCTAGTAACTAACCCAAAAAAAGAGCTAGTTGTGTTATGACAGTAAAATAGCGGGGGTAATTGGCATTTTTCCAAAAATTTGTTTTTTAAATACACAGCGTTGATCTAAGAAATCAAGCATGCCTTGGATTAAACAAAACTGACATCTAGTAGGCGTAAAAATGAACAATTGTCATTTGTTACACTAACTGTCAAGATGAATTCAATGATGGCCAGTTCAATTCTAAGACCAATCTTGCCGAAAATTTTCAAATTATCACCATCATTAATTCACACCAGGTAAAATAAACTAGCTTTAATAATTTAGTACTGGTACTAGATTTATCTGTCAATTTTAGTACCATCAATTTGGCGAAATGGTATCCGGACGCTGAATGGTTTAAAAAATACGATGGTCCTGTAATGTTTCCAGATCATTTGACAAGTAAATATGCAGTACCACCATGGAATGGTAAACGGGATCCAGTGGTGGAGAAAACCGTTAGGAATTTGACAATCAATTTTGGTCCACAACATCCAGCCGCTCATGGGGTGTTACGTTTAGTTTTAGAATTGGATGGGGAGATTGTACGACGTGCTGATCCACATATCGGTTTGTTACATCGTGGCACTGAGAAATTAATGGAATACAAAACGTATGTGCAAGGGTTACCGTATTTCGATCGTTTAGATTACGTTTCGATGATGTGTAATGAACAGTGTTATTGTTTAGCTATTGAGAAATTATTAAATATCGATATACCGTTACGAGCGAAATATATTCGAGGTTAGTTGTTGTGTTATACGATTACAAAAATTTATAACTGCGCATAATTTTGCGCATTTCCAGTTTTATTTGCCGAATTGACACGTATCTTTAATCATATGCTACAACTCAGCTGTCACGCATTAGATGTCGGTGCGTTGACGCCATTTTTTTGGTTATTTGAAGAACGCGAAAAATGTATGGAACTGTTTGAACGTGCATCTGGTGCTCGGATGCATGTAGCTTATTTTCGGCCAGGTGGCGTTGCTTTCGATATACCAATCGGTCTATTAGACGACATCTATGATTTTACAATGAAATTCGGTGAACGTTTAGATGAAGTTGAAGATGTTCTAACAAATAATCGAATGTGGAAGTTGAGAACTATCGATATCGGTGTTATATCAGCTGAAGATGCTATAAATTACGGTTTTAGTGGGGTTATGTTGCGTGGTTCTGGCATTAAATGGGATTTACGTAAAATGCAACCGTACGACGCCTATGATTTAGTCGACTTCGATATACCAGTCGGTACAAAAGGT
>JAZBGW010001415.1:0-15689 GCA_037464815.1 Mylabris variabilis
CACGAAATTTACACGTCGACAGTAAGACGACAAGTTTGAAAATCACTGGAAAATTCTGTTATAACAGCTATTCGGTTGGTTTATTTATGAAAAAAACACTTATCATACGTGTCTAAAATGTAAACAAAAGTCTAGACATAATTTATTGTCTACCTTTTTACATTTAAGGAAGAAATGAAAAAAAAACGAATGACGCATTCAACCCTCGATTTTTTCTAAAGAACTCTTTTTTACCTTATTATTATTATTATCAGACTATATGAGGTTATCTGGATTTTACAATTTTCTCTGATTCCCTATTGAAACTAATAGAAATCGCCTACATTTATTTGTTTACAAGAATCCAATGTCAACTACTGTCCTGTCGTTTTATCGAGGCGAAAATTAACGTAGGTGGGCTTGTGTTACTAGGCTTTAATAAATAAAAAAACATTGAACCTCAAGTGCAAACCATAGGCGCCGTAAGCAAACAACAAATGAACCATCTAAAAAGTTTCAATATTGGAAGTTATTTATACAACAAGTATTCTATGGGGCAAATTAGTAATATTAATGTTGAAAGTTGAAGTTATATAAATGTAATATTTTTTTTTTGAATAGTCATTATACAAAAAATTCTACGCCTATGAGATATTCTAAAACACTTCTAGAGGCAGTCCGGCCGTCCCAATTTTGCCAGTGCGCATCCAAGACTTTCGCCTCGATAGAACGACCCGACAGTATGTCTTTTCTTAAATAAACAAATGCGATAACAGAAACCGATTAGTGATAAAAACAGAACAGCCGAAGCGGCGTATAACTAGTGCATTTCATTTTGTTACACGATCGATATCGGAGGTGAATGTTTCTCAATTTTTTCAGGATACAGTTGCCGAAAACAAAAAAACTATCTTACGAGGATCCTTGAGTCATTTCAACTCATTTTACGTGTATAGCTGAGTGGTGAAAATTCCGATATTGACGGAAAATAGTCGTTTTTTGACGGACTTTCAAACGAGCTACGGCATTCTACTTTTGCTAAAATGATCTCTGGGGATCCCCCTAAAAATCCTTAAAGTATTATTCAAATCGCCCACAAAACTACTAGGAGTTTCGTTCAAATTGAGGACATTTAAAAAAAACACCCTGTATATCTCAACATTAAGTACTAACGTTTAGTACCACGTCCAACACCATTCTCGGCAACACAATAATATGTACCACGATCCTCTTTACGGATCTTTTTAATTTTTAATACATTACCACGATAGATGGCACCACCAGTTGGTAAAATTGCATTATTCTCACGTCGCCATGATATACGCGGTGGTGGATAACCACCAGCATAACATTCTAATTGTACAGCTTCACCTTCTGATACAACAATTGAACGTGTTGAATTATCAGATATAAATGGTGGACGACGTACTTGTAATTCAACTTCAGCTGAAACACGATTACTTGGCGATATAATTATTTGACAATGATAAAAACCAGCATCAGTCTCTTGAATATCTTTAATTTGTAATGTATACGTTGAACTAGCCTAGAATTTAAATAAAACCAAAACTATTATACATGAAATAAATAAAGTACCTTATAACACACTAGTGTATTACAGGTATTATAACACACTAGAGTATTATAGTACGGTGTATCAACGTGCATGACTTGTTTTAATTTTTCATTAAATATTTAGAATTGTTTAAAATAGTCTCATATTCAGTCTTGGATAAAATTTTATAAACAAGTGCGTTAAAGGGTAAATAAAATACTCGAGAATATTACTCCTGATGAGTCAACGTCTTATTTGCCCTATAACTCACTTGTATAATTATCACAGCCTGTACAATAATTAAATTGAAGTGAATGATCTTGGTCAATTGTACAAACTTGAAAAAACTAAAAAGCCCTAATTTTTCATAAACTTACTGTATCGTAACGTAATGAATAACGTGATTCGTGTAGAATTAATGAACTACCGGTTGATATTGGTAATGCATTACCATTATTACGTTTATCAATTTTCATCCATACAACTGGATAATCAGATGTATATTGTACACTACATGATAAATCAACAGTACCACCAATATCTTTGATTTGTGTTTGTGTTATATAAGAAATTGTAGGTGAACGTTGACCATAACCTAAAAATAGGAAAACAAATGAAAATACACAATGGAGAAAACATAGTAAACACTGATATAGACATTCAATTGTTTGTTTTCTACCATAACAAAAATTGGATAATTTTTACGTTTTTTTTAGCCGAATTTTTAAACAAACTGATAAGAAATGATAAGATAATAAAATACGATAAAATTTACAATAAAATACTCACTTTTTCCTAGGAAAATAAATAAAACGGTCACCACTAAATTCATTACTTGCGCCATTTTGAATTGAACAATGGAGGTGGTTAAAGTTCCAATAACGAATTTTTACAATCAGTAGCGTCGTCAATTACAAAAACTAAATACTATTACATTAATTCAACAAAATACACATTAAATTAATGTAAATTAACATCAAAAGACCAAGAATTCTAAAATATTCCAAATTAAATCAATAAATTGTGAGTTTTTGATAAATAAGCTTCAATTCTTGAATGAGTACGCCAATGAGTGGGCGTAACCGTTACCGCAATTAGTCACCATAGTAACATTGGAATTAATTAGAACTAATTGATGATTCATTTATTAATTATTGAATAATTAACATAATTGTTTAATGATTCACATTTGTTATAAAATGAAATAATTGAAATTGGAAATATATTTGAGAAAAAAATCCTAATTTAGGTTATGAGGAGAACTGCCGGTAAGGTGAGCCATACACTATTTTGATTATTGGCTAAAGCGGTGCCAATACGTTACGATTTGTTCGGTGTTAATATAATGGAATTTCATAGGTTAGAATTTTACGAATTTTCAACGGTATTGGTAATTTTTGTAAGATTGTATAGAATTGACAAGAATTCTTGATATTATATCGATAAATTAGATAAATTCGGCTTTGATTACGTGCTAATTCAATTAATAGCGGTACATTTGGTAATTTTTGTATTTTCTCTAAAATACATCGATTGAAATTTGTATAATTAACAAAATTTGTTTTAATCAATGCCGTATATGATAAAAGATCGACAAATGTTGTATCATCATTCGGTGATAATTGATAATTTCGTATTAATTCCGGTATTGTTAAATTGACATTTATTATTAAATATGGTGTAATATAACCCAACTTTTTATCGTTTAATTGACAATTAAAATCCATATATAATAAAATTCTGAATAGTTCACAATAATTATAGTTGGCATAGATGTAGAACAGATGTTCGATTGTTATCTGATAACCGTAACTTAAATAAAAACAACAAATTTTCAATAAATTATCACAATCGAGGTGCTTATCAATAAAAATAAAAATCATTTGTTTTAACAGATCATCATTATAATTGATAATATCAGTAATTAAATTGTTATCTAATAATATTTGTGAATTATTAAGGATGTTATCAAGATCCTTATCATTTAAATGTCTTATCAACAATTCTATAATATCACCAATATAGATAAGATCGTGTTGTATTAAATTTTGATGGAATTTCCTGATAAATATCTCGAATTGATAGCAATCACATAATAAAGAATTATTGAAAAATAAGTAATCATTCTTATCAATACTCAAATTAATCGTACGTCTTATCATTTCGGATAATATCGGCGAATTATATTCCATTGCCTTTGTAAATAAACGTAAATCATGCTTGTTATCTAAATTATCAAAAGTATAATCTAATAAAATCTCCAACACCCCCTTATCACTGTTATCATAATTGATAATAGCGTATTCTAATGCCAATTGATTATGTACAGTTCTTATCATAACATCAGCATTAAAATACAATAATTGATAAATCTTGTGATAATGTTGTTCTAAACATGCTAAATGTAGTGCAGTTTCACCACGTACATTACACAAATTAATTAAACTATAATCTAATTCTAACAATTTATTAATTAGATCATTATCATTAATTAAATGTAGTACTGTATTATTATCGGTTGTTGTTAATTTAAAATTAGCGCCATATTCCAGTAATTTTGTTGTATAATAGTTGGTAGTTGTCGATTGACAGGCTAATAGTAGCGCTGTTTCGCCATATTGATTTTGTCGATCTAAATCGATTTCAGGTATTTTGCATAGAAGATCAAATAGTTCTTTACTGAAATTGTGAAAAATCGCATTAATTCTAGTGGTTTTCGCTTTATAAAGTTGGTAGTCAATTTGGAATAATTTAAATTTACCGCCGCTTTCTAGTGACTTTTACATTCAACAGTTGGTGGTGAATTGAAACTAAATTTGTGGGAAGTGTCTAATGTCACATTTTTTCATATACAGGGGACGTTCGAAAACACGCCTATTATTATTTCAATCATTATAAATTAATTAATTAAAATCACCTTACTTTTCTGTTAATACAGCTTCGTGTAATAAGGTATCACCGTATCTGTCTTGTCGGTTAATCTCATTGCCAGATTCCAGGAATTTGTTTAAAATATCCATTAATTGACCTAACCTAAAAATTAATTTATTCAATTAATTAATAATAGTGGGATAATTGTTAAAGACCGTTTCATACTAGAATATCTAATTAATGTCAATTGAATAATTGTCAATAATTTGAGTATAAGCACACTTTTTTTTTGTTTGTGTCCATTAAAATCTAACCTTGAAACTTCACTTTTATTGGTGATAAGAAAATCAATATATTTAACCCGATAATTTATTTATTCGATTTTTTGCTTCTTGGAAAATTTCTATAATTTTCCAATGAAAATGGAAAATTCTTCAGGCAAATACAGAAGAAAAACAAAAATATACAGGGTGACGTTAGAAAGTTATCCGATAGATGTAATAAAACAGCCAACTTTGATCGTTCATAGAGAAATCGATTTTTTACAATTACCGATAAATTGATGCGGGTAATAGAGGGAGGGGGTGCTGATTATTAATTAAGAATGAATAATTAATAAATTCTACCACCATTTTTGTTTTAGGTCAAGTGTATTTTATAAAAGTGCTAAGCGCATGTCGGTCGATTTGTGTAGTTTTATTTTATAACTTTGAATAAAATAACAACCCCTAACTAGCCAGTGGTCAGTTCTATTCCATCCCCTATTCGATCTACTTTATTAATTTTAAATCATAAACGGCGTGGATAAAAACAAAAACGCAACGAAACAAATACGCGACTTTCCATCTTTATCACTCTGTATCCAAATGTATCTCTATCTCTTTTATTATCTGTTTAAATTGAACAATTGAAAAACGAAAACAGGTGAGTCTATATCACTTTTTGTTTTTTGTTTTTTATTTACAACATGGAAACAATTGACAATCGTGATATTGTTGTAAATGTTATCGTTACTATTAGTGACCAATTTCAAGTTCATAACGTTTAATAATAGAGAAATAAAAAACCTACCCCTTGTTCAACTATTTATTGAAACAAGGGGTGAATTTGATCGATAGATTAATAGGTGAAATTATAAGGAACTTGGCCTACTTTGTTTCTAAAAGATTACTCAAAATAAGTTGTTGGAAAAAATTGATCAAGTAGGCTGATTTGCATGATAGTGACATGCAAACAAATGAAGTTCATTGGCAAATTACGTGACAAAAAAATAGTAGGCTATGAATAAGTTTAAATAAAAAAAAATGTAAGAAATCAACCTTGGCCATGATTATTTCTGATTATTTTTTTTTGGAAATCAAGTCGACTTATTGTTTGTTTATATTTTTTTTTCTCTACATTTAGATGAAATTGTCAAAACATTCAATTGTTTTAATATCTGATAAGACGCCAACTATGATTATTATCGAAATTCTATCAATAATCGTCCCAGTTCCTGTATAGGGGTGAAATTGAAATAATTCATGTAATATAATCATTGCCCTACCCCTTTGTTCGACTCACCCCCTATTACAACCCTTATATTGTGCCACACTTTAACATGACAAACATTTTAATAATTGCATGTCGGTATATATAGGATTATTAATCTATAATCAAGTAGTCTATTACTGTATATCATTGTTTTAATTTATTTTTTTGTTATTAGAAAATCCATAGATGACTTGATTGTTTAGTTGTATTTAAAAAAAAAAAATGGCGGAAAATGTTAAAGTTATAGTAAGATGTCGTCCGATGAACAAAAAAGAACAAGATCTCAACTGTCAAGTGAGTCTTGTAATTAATTAAAATAATTATCAATTAATTAATTTAATAATTAATTTAAATAGTGTATTGTGAAAATGAAGAATTGTATGGTGGAAATTTGGGATCCAACAGAAGGACCATCCTACCCCAAACAATTCACATTTGATTCAGTTTATGATCAGGATGCAACCACTGAAACGATCTACAATGATATCTGTTACCCCCTAGTTGAGGTAATAATGATAATTTTTTAAAAAAAATCAGTGTCGACTCGTCAGTTAAATTTTGTGGGTGGAGAGAGAGGGGGGTGGGTGAATGACTGTGTTTGTCTTCAATGTACGCATGCGTGAAATAACTAAACACTTGCATTAGAAAAAACACGATTCTGTACACGAGCCGCCACTGTTTATTTGGCGATTTCTGCGTCAAGGTTGAAGTGTACGGGACAAAAAAATTACAAGAGCTTAGTATTAGTTTCAAGCTTAAGTTTTACTTAAAGGTACCAAATCAGAGGCGGTTCGTGTATAAGCACTCTGTTTTCAATTAAAATTGTTTTTACTTTCTTTCTCTTTAATTTTTTTTTCTTCCTCCTCTGTCCTTTATTTACTCACTATTGTAATTCTTTTTCTCCTGCTTTTCTTATTTTTCATCTCTCTTTTTCCCCTGACTTGTTTTTCTTTTTGCCCAGTCCTTTTATTCTTTCTTTCTCTCTTTTCTTTGTTCCTTATCTTTCTTCGTTTCTCTTCAGTATTTTCTTTTTTCTCTCTCTTCTGGGTTACTTTTTCTCTTCTATCTTGGCTCTCTTTCTCTCTTGACATTCTTTTTCTTCTTTTCTTTCTCTCTTTCTCCCCTATCCGTTTTTTAATCACTCTTGTAATTCTTTTTCTTGTGTTTTTCTTAATTTTTCATCTCTTTTTCTCCCCTGTCTTGTTTTTCTTTTTGCTCAGTCCATTTATTCTTTCTTTCGCTCCCATCTTTATTTCCTTTCTTTCTTTGTTTCTCTTCAGTCTTTTCTTTTTTTCCCTCTCTCCTGGGTTAACGTTTTCTCTTCTATCTTGGCTCTCTTTCTCTCTTGACATTCTTTTTCTTCTTTTCTTGCTCTCTTTCTTCCCTGTTCGTTTTTTAATCACTCTTGTAATTCTTTTTCTTCTGCTTTTCTTATTTTTTGTCATCTCTCTTTCTCTTCTGTCTTGTTTCTCATTTTATCCAGTCCTCCTTTCTCTCGTAGCTTTATTTCTTTTCTTTCTTTGTTTATATTCAGTCCTTTCTTTCTTTATCTCTCTCCTGACATTCATTTTTCTCCCTTCCCTGTCTTTTTTCTCACTCTTGTAATTATTTTTCTTTTGCTTTTTTTATTTTTTCATCTCTCTTTCTCCCCTGTCTTGTTTTTCTTTTTGCTCGGTCTTCCTTTCATTCTTTCTTTCTCTTTTCTCTTTATTTCTTTTCTTTTTTCGTTTCTTTTCAGTCTTATCTTTTTTTCCCACTCTCCTAGGTTAACTTTTTCTCTTCTATCTTGGCTCTCTTTCTCTCTTGACATTCTTTTTCTTCTTTTCTTGCTCTCTTTCTCCCCTATCCGTTTTTTAATCACTCTTGTAATTATTTTTCTTTTGCTTTTCTTATTTTTTCATCTCTCTTTCTCCCCTGTCTTGTTTTTCTTTTTGCTCGGTCTTCCTTTCATTCTTTCTTTCTCTTTTATCTTTATTTCTTTTCTTTTTTCGTTTCTTTTCAGTCTTATCTTTTTTCCCACTCTCCTAGGTTAACTTTTTCTCTTCTATCTTGGCTCTCTTTCTATCTTGACATTCTTTTTCTTCTTTTCTTGCTCTCTTTCTCCCCTATACGTTTTTTAATCACTCTTGTAATTCTTTTTCTTGTGTTTTTCTTAATTTTTCATCTCTTTTTTCCCCTGTCTTGTTTTTCTTTTTGCTCAGTCCATTTATTCTTTCTTTCGCTCCCATCTTTATTTATTTTCTTTCTTCGTTTCTCTTCAGTCTTTTCTTTTTTCTCACTCTCCTAGGTCAACTTTTTCTCTTCTATCTTGGCTCTCTTTCTCTCTTGACATTCTTTTTCTTCTTTTCTTTCTCTCTTTCTTCCCTGTCCGTTTTTTAATCACTCTTGTAATTCTTTTTCTTCTGCCTTTCTTATTTTTTTGATCTCTCTTTCTCTTCTGTCTTGTTTCTCATTTTACCCAGTCCTCCTTTCTCTCGTAGCTTTATTTCTTTTTTCTCCCTTCCGTGTCTTTTTTCTCACTCTTGTAATTATTTTTCTTCTGCTTTTCTTATTTTTTCATCTCTCTTTAACCTGTGTCTTGTTTTTCTTTTTGATAAGTCCTTTTTTCATTTTTCGTTCTCTCTTACATTTATTTCTTTTTTTCCTTCGTTTCCCTTCAGTCTCTTCTTCTCTTTCTCTCTCTTCTGGGTTACCTTTTTCTGTTTTATCTTGTCTCTCTTTCTCTCATGGCGTTCTTTTTTCTCCCCCCCTCTCCTTTTTTACTCACTCTTTTATTTTTTTTCTTCTTCTTTTCTTATTTGTTTAATCTCTATTTATCCTCTGTCTTTTTGTTCTTTTTGCCCCGTCCTCCTTTCATTCTTTCTTCCTCTCTTATCTTTACTTCTTTTCTTTCTTTGTTTCTATTCAGTCTTTTCTTTCTTTATCTCTCTTTCTTCTGGGTTACTTTTTTCTCCTCTGTCTTGGCTCTCTTCCACTCCGGACATTCTTTTTTTCCATTTCCTGTTTTTTTCTCTCTTGCAATTCTTTTTCTTCTGCTTTTCTTATTTTTTCATCTTTCTTTCTCCTCTGTCTTGTTTTTCTTTTTGTCCAGTCCTTTTATTCTTTCTTTCTCTATTATCTTTATTTATTTTTTCCTTCGCCTCCCCTCTCATTGGTTACTTTTTTTCTTCTATCTTGGCTCTCTTTTTGTTTAGACATTCTTTTTCCTCTCTTCTTTTTTCTTTCTCCACTGTCTTATTTCGCTTTTTGATCAGTGCTCGTTTCATTTTTCCTTCTCTCTTATCTTTATTTCTTTTTTCCTTCGTTTCTCTTCAGTCTTTTCTTCTCTTTCTCTTAGGTTACCTTTTTCTCTTCTATCCTTTCTCTCTTGACATTCTTTTCCCCTCTTCTTTTTCCTTCCTCACCTGTCCCCTTTTTTACTCACTGTTGTAATTCTTTTTCTTCTGCTTTTCTTATTTTTTCATCTATTTTTCTCTTCTGTCTTGTTTTTCTTTTTCCCCAATCCTTTTATTTTTTCTTTCTCTCTTATCTTTATTTCTTCTCTTTCTCCTTTTTTTCTTCACTCGTTTCTTTCTTTTTCTCTCTCCTGGGTTACTTTTTCCTCTTCTATCTTGTCTTTCTTTCTCTCCTGACGTTCTTTTTTCTCCCTCCCCTGTCTTTTTTTACTCACTCTTGTAATTCTTTTTCTTCCGCTTCTCTTATTTTTTTAATCTCTATTCATAGTCTGTCTTGTTTTTCTTTTTGCTCCGTCCTCCTTTCATTCTTTCTTTCTCCCCTATCTTTATTTCTTTTCTTTCTTTGTTTCTCTTCAGCTTTTTTTCCCTCTCTCCTGGGTTAACTTTTTCTCTTCTATCTTGGCTCTCTTCCTGTCCAGGCATTCTTTTTCTCTCTTCTTTTTGTTTTATCCCCTGTCCTTTTGTTACTCACTCTTGTAATTCTTTTTCTTTTGCTTCTCTTGTTTTTCATCTCTCCTCCACTGTCTTGTTTTTCTTTTTGATAAGTCCTTTTTTCATTTTTCCTTCTCTCTCACCTTTATTTCTGTTTTTCCTTCGTTTCTCTTTAGTCTCTTCTTCTCTTTCTCTCTCTCCTGGGTTACTTTTTTCTCCTTTATCTTGTCTCTCTTTCTCTCATGGCGTTCTTTGTTCTTCCTCCCCTGTCCTTTTTTACTCACTCTTTTATTTTTTCTTCTTCTTTTCTTATTTTTTTAATCTTTATTTATCCTCTGTCTTGTTTTTCTTTTTGTTCCGTCCTCGTTTCATTATTTCTTTCTTTCCCATCTTTATTTCTTTTCTTTCTTTGTTTCTCTTCAGTCTTTTCTTTCCTTTTCTCTCTCCTGGGCTACTTTTTTCTTTTCTATCTTGTCTTTCTTTCGCTCCTGCCATTCTTCTCTTCTCTTCTTTTTTCTGTCTTTTTTTATTTTTTTCTTTCTCCCATAGGTATGTCTTATTATTTCTTTATCAGTGCAGTTTTTCACAGTACTCATAGCAATTCAACTCACGAGCCGCCACTGTATCAAATTTTAAAAAATCTGTTAGGTAACTTTTGAAAAAAAAACATGCTTTTTGCAGTATTTTATTTTTTATCTCCGAAATGACATTTTGGATTTTGTTATCACTTCTGAATCAATTTTTTTAGCTCCTATATTTTTTTGGTTGATTTTGAATGTACAGTTTTCATTTACAAAAAAAAAATCCACCCTCCTTATAGACAAGTGGACAGTGGCGTCCCGAGCAAAAGTGGAAATGCTCGTACCTTTTTCTTAATTATTATTAATTAAATTAAGCCCCGAAAATTTCAATTTTGACCAATCACAGTCGTTTTACACTAATTAAACACCAAGTTGGTATTTAATCGACAGGTGTCAATAAGAGTAGCTTCATGCGACTCAATTAATTTCCCATGTTTACCCCTCAAACATATTGTTTAGGAAAAATCACTCCAAAAAACACCTCTAATATTTTTTGTCGTAATTTTTCCCAAACAACATGTTGTCAGTGTAACCTTGCAAATTTAATACATTCGAGAAAATTAAATCATCTTCATTTTTAATAATTAAGTTATATAAAAAAAAAATAATTAGAGTGTTCTAGAAGGCTACAATGCAACAATTTTCGTATACGGCCAAACTGGTTGTGGTAAATCCCATACGATGGAAGGTCAAAAATCCGGGGATTACCCGGAAAAAGGTGTGATAAGCCGGGCTTTCGAACACGTATTTGACGCCATAGCCGTTACTACCGGTGTTAAATATTTAGCACTAATTAGTTACCTTGAAATCTACAATGAACAAATCAGGTAAATACCAACAATACTTACAATTTAATTTAATTAATTAATTAATTAATTAATATTAGGGACTTATTATTACCGAGTGATAAAGTTGGCAATGCACCAGGATTGAATTTGAAAGAATCACCAACAGATGGCGTTACAGTACCTGGTATAATTTTTAAACTACTATTACAAATAAAGACAGGACCGTATTCGATTTTTCTTTTATAGGTTTAACCTCACATCCGGTACATAATGCCGCTGAATGTGAACATTATTTGAATTTAGGCTCAAAAAATCGTATAATCGGTGCAACTTTAATGAACCAAAACAGTTCCCGATCGCATAGCATATTCACAATAAATGTTGAACAAATTAGTAATGCCAATAATAACAATAATAATAATGATAATAATAATAATAATAGTAATAATGAATGTATACGTAAGGGTAAATTGAATTTAGTCGATTTGGCCGGTTCAGAACGCCAAGCCAAAACTGGAGCGACTGGGGACCGCTTAAAAGAAGCAACCAAAATTAATCTGTCACTTAGTGCTTTAGGTAATGTAATCTCGGCTTTAGTTGATGGTAAATCCAAACATATACCGTATCGTGATTCGAAATTGACACGTTTATTACAGGTACATAACCTAATTTTAATGACATTTGAGGTTATGTCAATTAATTGGCGCCATTTTTGATTTTATAGGATTCTTTAGGTGGTAATACAAGAACATTGATGATCGCCTGTATCAGTCCGGCTAGTCGTGATTATGTTGAAACATTATCAACATTGCGTTATGCAAATCGTGCTAAAAACATTCACAATAAACCGATAGTGAATGAAGATCCGAAAGATGCAATATTGAGGCAATATCAAGAGGAGATTGTGCGTTTAAAAGAATTATTGCACAATAGTCAAAAACAACAAAAGTATGATTCGTTAACGATTGAAGATTATGTTGATGAAGATCAAGATGAAGATAACAAACTAGATTTTAATTTGAAACGTGATCGATTATTGCAAGAATATCAGAGTGAGATGGAGAAATTGAAGAATTTACATGAAACTGAAAAGATAGAGAAAGAGAATGTTATGAAACAAATTGATATTATTAAAAATGAATATGAGAAGAATATCAAAAAATTGAATGAAGAAATTGAAGAGGAGAAACGTCAAAAACAGAAACAACAAATAAAAGATCCAACAACAAAAGAAGAAATTCTACAACGTATCGAACAATTGAAAGCTGTAATGATTGGTGGTGAAAAAGCTAATGATAAGGAATTATCAGAACGTCGAAAACGTAAAAAACAACAAGCTGAAAAACGTGCAAATTTAATTGCGCATCTATTAGCAAAAATCGATATGAATGAAGATCGTGAATTGTTATCAAATCAATATAAAAATATTAGCGATGAATTGAATTTAAAAACGGATCTATTGCGTCGCTATCGACATAAATTGAAAATATTAGAAAAAGAAATTAAAGACATACAAAGCGAATTTGAATTAGAACGACAAGATTATTTAGAGACGATAAGACGCCAAGATCAGAATATCAAATTATTGACGCAAATTTCAGAGAAAATCGCCAGTACTTTACGAAAAGAGTGCAATTATAGGTTAGTTTACAATTAACATTTCATCTACACCTCGTATATCACGTTTGCTGTGTTTCAAATAAACTACAAATAGTTCTAGTTGATATTGTCGAGTTTTAACCTTCCATCTACACCTCGTATATCATTCTAGAAGTATTACAAATAAACTACCAGTAGTTTGAATGTATCAAAATCCGAGTAATATACGAGGCGTTTACAAAAAGTTTTTTATAATTTTAGCGATTTGGAGGCAATTAAAGAACAAGCAATTTGGTTGGACGATTTGCAACGTTATAAATTACCGGAAATTGTAGTGCCACGCACAAAATTACCACCGCCAGGTAAATAAATTTTAAATTATTTCTATTGTTTTAAAGTTGGTAATTGTAATAAACAAAACAAGGTCGACATCTACACGATATACAAACCGCACCAGCTCGTTTACAGGAATCGCTAGAAGATCTAAATAAAGATACCTTAGAAAAGGTGATTGTCTTTTGTTTCTTTATTCGTTCTTTCATTGTTACCAACCGAATATTTTGGCGCTTTTTTTGAAATTGACTTTTTTGTAAATTCTGATTTTTATAAATGAAGCACGCTATTTTTGTTGCATGCTCGGCACTTAGGACTAGATAATCAATTGTTTGTGATAACAAATAAGGTAATTTTTTTGTTATTATCATTATTTTTATTGCCGGAAAGATAATGATGTTGATTGTAGAAATTGGAAAATTCGGAAAAAGACGACATTATCAGTAATTATTTCCAACCGACAACAAAGCGTGCAAATGAACTACTCAATCAACAAACAAAATTAGATCCAAATCAAGTTATTAATAGATGGCGAGGTAATTTAAATCATGGTAGTTGGATTAGAATTAAAACAACCGACAAACTAATTTAATTACTTGTTAATTTATAGATTTTACAAGGAATCGTAGTAGACAGCGATCGAATAATAATAATAATAATAACAATAATAACCAATCACCGTCGACTTCAACGATTGTATCACCGTTGATTGGTGGATTAAATCTAAATAACGTATGGTTGAACGGTAGATAAATGGCGGGAGGGTGGCGGGTCTCTAATTCGTTAATTAACAAACCAATAAGATTTGTTCTGTTTTTTTTTGATAGGTGAATCAACAAATCAACGCCGACCAATCCGATTAGAAGCATTGCCAAATATCGATAAACACCAGGGTAATCGAAGATTAAATACGATGGAGTTTCTATAGGGGTTGAACCAATGAAATTGTTTCAACTAATTAGATCTTATATTAGATAATAATAATAATAATAATAATAACAAGTGTGATAATTGTTTGAAGATTTGATGGAATTATTTTAATATTGTTTTTTAATAAAAAATAAAAATCGAATTTATTTCACGTTAAGCCCTCTTGGAACGTTAGTGTTTTACCTTCAGTGATCTCCTTTTGCATTTCTACAGCGATTTTCTTGTATTTCTCCGACATTTCTTGATTCTTTTCAACGCCTAGAATTTTCAAGAATAACAGTATTACCAACATGATAAAAAACAAATTCAAAAATTATTACCATCGCCTTTAGCGTACATCCGACTCAAATTTGCACAGCTATACATATTGCCTAAATTACAGCCCTCCATTGCATATTTGAACGCCTTCTCCATATTCTTCTCTACCGCATATTCGTTATCAGTTTTCTCTTTACGTACACCCGCTATATACATGCCGGATAAATAATAACAAGCGTTGGCATTCTTATTTTCGCAGGACTTCTCTAAAATCGACATACCCTACAAAAAATTTTGTTGTTATCTAATTTATCAAAAAAAAAGAGGATGGGCAGTGGCGGCTCGTGACTTAAGTTAGTGAGAGTGCTGCTCTTATGCAGTCATATGCGTAGAGCATCATCAAAAAAGAGACACAGGAGAGAACGAGAGAGAAAAACCTGAAGAAAAGAAAGAAAGAGCGACAGGCGAAAAAGAAATAAAAAAAAATAAGAAAAAGATAGAATGACTAAAAATTCGAAGGAGAAATAAAGAAAGGGAAATAGAAAAGAAAAGGACAAAATAGAAAGATCGGAGGAAAGAAACAGGAAGAAAATATAAAAAAAGAGAAAACAGTACAGAAAAGGCCATTAAAAGAAAATACAAGGGGCAAAGTTAGAAAGAGAAAGAGAGAAAGAAGAGAAAAGTTAGGAGAGAAAGAAAGAGAAACAGAAAAGAAAGAAAGAAATCAGAAAATAGAGAAACACACTGAAAGAAAAAATAGGGAACGAAAACAGTGGAGAAAGACAGAAAGAAGGACCGATGAGAATAAAAGCAGGAGAGATAAAAAAGAAAAAAAGAGATAAAAACAGGAAAGAAAAATACAGGAGAGAAAGCTAATAAGACAAACAGAAGAGAAAGAATGGGAGAAAAACAAAAGAACTAAAAAAGAGAGGAAGAATTAACAACGAAAAAAGACAGGAAAGAACAATACATGAGAAAAAGCTAGAAAGACAAGAAAGGAAGATATAAAGAAAAAAAGGAGAAAAAAGGCAAGAGGAATAGAGAAAAGTAAACAGAAAAGAAAAAGACAAGAGAGAAAAGACAGGGACAAAAAATACAAGAGACACAGATATAAAGAAAGACAAACGAGCTAAAATACAGGGGAGAAAGAAAGAAAGACATAAGAGAAAGAAAGACAACAGAAAAGAACATAAGTAAAAAGTCAAAAGGGAAAGAAAAAAGGAGGGGAAAAAGCAGGAAAGACAATTACAAAGGAGAGAGAAAGCTACAAAAAAAAGAGAAGCAGATATAAAAAACAGATGAGAAAGAAAGTAGGGAAAAAATAAAGAAAGGAAAACAAAAAAGAAAGAAATAAAATCAGAAAACTGAAGAAAAA